>JACCPG010002460.1:0-84823 GCA_016069955.1 Drepana arcuata | reverse complement strand
AATTAATTATTATTTTACAAATTTTCATTAATTTCAAATTTATTTAGCAAAAATTTGAACCTTCGATCTGAATAAATGTTTTGATTTTCGAATTGATAAAAAGACGTTGTCACGTAAAATCTTCGCCCGTAAAACCGACTTTACGGACAACCATCTTAACCTAACGGTTAAATAAATAAAAATACTTAAATTGAGGGTTTTTTTAATAACACTTAGACGGACAATTGTGGCAGTGGGCCGGCCATATCTCGCGAAGAACCGACACCCGCTGGGGTAAACGTGTTCTTCAGTGGAGACCTCGACTAGGCAAACGTAGCGTAGGACGCCCTCCGACCAGGTGGGATGACGATTTGCGCAGGACTGCTGGCAGATGCTGGATGCGGCAAGCTGAAGACAGGGCGCTATGGCGCTCATTTGGGGAGGCCTATGTCCACCAGTGGACTAGAGTGGGCTGATGATGATGATGATGATGATGATGGACAATTGTTTTTTACTAAATCGATAAATGGGTAAATACGACACACATTTAAGTAAGCGTTTACCGTACGCTATGAAGCTTGCAATACCAGTGGTATGCGTTGCAAAACTTATATTATGAATCAAAAAGCTTTATTCGACGTAAGAGAATCAGTTTTCCATCAGGTGAGCCCGTATGCTGGTTTGCCATTCTAGTTGTATAGAAAAAAAAAAAAATAAAGGCGTCCATAGGCGGTGATAACCGCTTACCATGAGGCGGGCGGCACGTATGTTTACCACACCAGTGGAACAAAAAAAGTCGACAACAAATGTTGCAAAAAGGCGAAAATTTATGAAAGAAATGAAATATTACGCGGGTGAATTCGCAGGGCGCAGCTAGTATAGAATATTTGGTAAAATCGGCTAAATGGTATTATGGGATTTAAAAAGATATTGCGCCCCCGGGTGGACTCGAACCACCAACCTTTCGGTTAACAGCCGAACGCGCTAACCAATTGCGCCACGGAGGCTATGAAGAGGCAGTTGAAATTTCGATATTCAAGAAATTTAAGGAATTTATTTCTATGACATGTTATAACAACACTTATTGTTAAGGCCTTCTTGTAAATTAAAAAATACCTGTAATGGAAGACTACACTCTTTCATAACAAAATTACAATCATAATGTAAAGAGCCGTGGTGGCCGAGTGGTTCGAGCAGTTGCCTGCGACGCAAAGGTCGCAAGTTCGAATCCCGACTGTACCAATGAGTTTTTTCTGCACTTAAGTACAGTGATTAGTCACACCACGAGCTTTACGGTGAAGGAAAACATCGAGAGGAAACCTGCATACGTCTGAGAAGAAATTCAAAGGCGTATGTATAGTCGTGCTTGAGTAACGGCGATGGACTAGCCGTCTGTCACGTCGGCACCTAATATACCTCTAATATATAATATACCTCTGGCGGAAAGTGGGTGTGTGGGTATTACCTCTGCCTACCCCTTGGGGGACCCTTGTGGTAAGGCGTGAGGATATATATATATATATTAATATATTATATGTATAAAGATGTCTATAAAAATTGTGTGTGTGTGTGTGTGTGAGTGTGTATTTAAGCATGTAGGTATGAATAAACACACTAAATATTATTTAAAATGTATCTATTATGTATGTAGAGAGATGTCTAGAGAGAACTGGCGCTCTATACTCTCTGCCTACGCCGTTAGGGACTCGGCGTGATGATATGTAAGTATGTATAATTTTCCATATATATATTTCATACGTATTTACAAATGAATCACTATAGATAGAGCCATCCACGAAGACGCGCCCCACTATTCTTCCCCATAGTTTATAGTGTAAGTGTGCAACCTTCCACTAATGTGTGAGTATTGTCGGTACACACTGATTACCTATGAGTGCACACGAACACTACAATTAAGACACTGGGGTCATACTCACGCATGCCGCGACCCCCTCGACTAGAAATTCAGTGGGGCGCGTCTTCGTGAATGGCACTATTTATACATAGAACTGTATAACACAAAAACCTATTCAAAAAGATGAATTCAACTGGTATATATAGAGGTATATCAGGTGCCAACGTGACAGATGGCGAGTCCATCGCCGTTACTCAAGCACGACTATACATACGCCTTTGAATTTCTTCTCTGACGTATGCAGGTTTCCTCTCGATGTTTTCCTTCACCGTAAAGCTCGTGGTGTGACTAATCACTGTACTTAAGTTCAGAAAAACTCATTGGTACAGTCGGGATTACAACTTGCGATCTTTGTGTCGCAGGCAACTGCTCGAACCACTCGGCCACCACGGCTTTTTTATATATTATTATTTTATTATTATTATTATTACTTAAAAAAATATATAGAAAAATAGTCAATTAAAAAGATATAAAAAAGCAGTCAGTTGCAGTACCTCATATATATCCTCACGCCTTCCCACAAGGGTCCCCGAAGGGGTAGGCAGAGGTGTATAGGTAATACCCACACAGTTGCAGTACCTATATAAAAAAAATGTTATCTATTGCTTATGAGTTTGACATTACAAAAAAAACTCGCAAATAAAAAGTTTCGCGCCGTTCTCATACGCCTTCCACTTGCTTTAATAAATTCCTAGTACTCTCTTAGTCTAGGCACATAGGGTGCCTAGGCAGGTATGTGCTGGGGTCGGCCCCTATGTACTGTCTTTGATGCCTTCTCAATAGAAATATGTCAAGTATCGTGGCTGCGTAGGGGAAGCCTCCCCGGCGTTGAAATATGGAAGACTTGGTCCATGAGGTATATTTAGGGTACCAGCGCTATACGGCGTCAAACTGGTCATGTTTGTTATTATTTAGAAAACAGTGGTGGCTGAGTGGTTCGAGTAGCTGCCTGTGAAACAAAGATCCCAAGTTCGAATCCCGATTGTACCAATAAGTTATTCTGAACTTAACCACAGTGATTAGTCACACCACGAGCTTTACGGTGAAGGAGAATATAGAGAGGAAACCTGCTTACGCTTCTGAGAAGCAATTCGAAGGCGTGTGCATAGTCGTGCTAGAGTAACGGCGACAGTTCGGCATCTGTCACGTTGGCACCTAAAAAATATATCTCTGGCGGAAAGTGGGTATGTGGGTACTAACTATACACCTCTGCCTACCCCTTCGGGGACCGTTCTGGGGCGGCGTGAGGATATTTTATTAATTATTAACAGTTCTCAATGTATCATCAAGCGTGATCAAAAGGACCGTTAACATCGAAATCTATTTGGCGGCGCATAAATGGGACGCGTCATTTTAAAACAGAGATGCAGCGTGCTGCCTCAGAGCGCATTATGCAAGGAGCTAAGCGCTCATTACTGACGCACACTGCCACTAACGCGGCCGTATACCCCTGTAGAGTTGCAAACGTAATAGAAGTGACATTCGAAAATACACTTGTTCGTATCTGTCAAATTATACATCTGACACCACACCCTCACGTAAGCCTTCCCATGAGGGTCACGAAGGGCCAGGCAGATGTGCATAAGTGTACTACACACCCACTTTCCGCGAGAGATATAATTTAAGTGCCAAATGAGATGTAATTAATGTGACAGATGGCGAGTCCAACGCAGTTACTCAAGCACGACTATACATACGCCTTTGAATTGCTTCTCGGACGTATGCAGGTTTCCTCTCGATATTTTCATTCACCGTGAAGCTCGTGATGTGACTAACCTCTGTACTTAAGTTCGAAAAAACTCATTGGTACAGTCGGGATTGGATCTTTGTGTAGCAGGTAACTACTCGAACCACTCGGCCACCACGGCATTTTTTTTATTTTATTATTATTAATCCATTTATTTCAGGCAACACAATAAAAGTAATAACAACAAAAGTACACGTACAAATATAGGGCACATAAATATATACCCTAACCTAATATACATACGAACAGTATTACAATAAATACCTTAAAGATATAAGTAATCCTACTAGTCTTACTAATATTATAAATGTGAAAGTTTGTAAGTGTCAAAACGGCTGAACCAATTTGGCTGAAAGTTGAAATGGTGATAGCTTATACCTAGGAATAGGACATAGGCATTTATTTATTTTTAATCTTGAAAAATTAAAAGTTCTTATATTATAATGTATGATGCTCTTTCACGGCATAGCGGCTGAACCGATTCAAGCAGGAAATTTTCCAAATCTACTTTTTCGAACTCCACTCGGGCGAAGCCGCGGACATAAGCTAGTAATTAATAAATATCCTTAGGGTTTTCCGCTCTTGCGCGCATCCCTATAACGCCGGTACACAATTCCTGCAGGCCTTAAAAAGGATTGGAAAAACATGTCACGATGCTTCACATGACGTACAATACCCAATTTGACGTATGACTATTCAAATTTGACGTATGACTTTTCAAATTTGACGGATGACTTTTCAGTTGCCAGTTCTAATTCTTCTTAGCGCCGACCTCCTTTGATCGTATCGGGGGTAGGGTAAGCACACGCTCTTATAGTTAAATTAGACCACAGCTCGCATTAATGTTCAGACGCCATATACGCACTGCGTTGGCAAGCTACGGTGAAGGAAAACATCGAGAGGAAACCTGCATACGTCTGAGCTGAGAAGCAATTCAATGGCGTATGTATAGTTATGCTTGAGTAACGGCGATGGACTCGCCATCTGTCACGTGGTACCTAAAATATATCTCTGGCGGATAATGGGTGTGCCCAACTATACACCTCTGCCTACCCCATTTGGGACCCTTGTGTAAAGCTCGTGCTGTGAATAATCACAGTACTATATACAGCACACAGTAATATATATATAATAGAACTATTAAAAAAAAAAATTTTGTTCATTCGGGATTCGCACATGCAATGTTTGTGCTGCAGGCAAGTATTTGAACCACTCGGCCACCTCTCTCTCTATTTTATTAAAGCATTATTAGTAATTATTTATAGCGATTTATAAGAAAAATCACAGACAATAGCCGTAACTAACCAGTTAAACCGTAAACACTTTCTTTGGCAATGGTCAGATGTTTCAATATAATATAACATACATTTTATTAGGATTTTCAACCTTCTCACTATATAAATAAAGATAGAATACGCATGAAAAACTGTGCCTCTTAAAAATACATGCGTGCTTTTTTTATGTGAATACAGAATGACCCAACCCCATCTAGTTCGACGGACAATGGACAGTATTTTTTTCTCTAGTGCTGGCCACTAGTTGTCGAAGCTAATAGCCGCGCTGGGATAGAATATAAATTAAAATAAAATTGGAACAGGCAAAGATGGGTGCAGTTTTGAATTTAGAACGGGGAGCCATTCAAATGTCTAAAAAAAGAATACGGTCTACGAACGTGCGTCATTCTTACGGAAGTACATTTTGAACAAATATTATTTCCAAAGAAAATTATTTTGTAATTAGAACAGTAAATTAAAAATGATTGGATTGCAAGAGACTGATTGAAAATCGCGGTAAGTAATAAGAATTTTGCAGTATCGTAAATAAAAAATCCAACCACCATAATCTTCTTACTAATATTATAAATGTGAAAGTTTGGATGTTTGGATGTTTGCGGTTCTTTCACGGTTGAACCGATTTGGCTGAAAATTTAAATGGTGATAGCTTATACCTAGGAATAGGACACAAACAACTTTTTTTTTAAATCCTGAAAAGTACAAAGTTCTTATATTATAATGTATGATACTCTTTCACGGCATAGCGGCTGAACCGATTCTAGCAGGAAAATTTCCAAACCTACTTTTTCGAACTCCACGCGGGCGAAGCCGCGTGCATAAGCTAGTACTTTATATAGATATAAAAAAAACGTATTTGGTAAACGAACTATTGAAAAAACCGGAACCAAACCAAAATAGTATGGTAAAATATTCCTGGCAAATAATCTTTGACCGGCCGGACATCACTCCAGTAAACAAATGAATTATTAAAAAGTCATTCACTCGCCAAGTTAGGGTTCTACCGTTCATTCAAAATGTTCAGCTGTCGTTCGTAGTTTTATGGTGTGTGTTAGTCTACAAAACTACTTTTGTAGTAGAGCGTATATGTATTTACAACTAGCCACACATCGCGGGGTTGCCCGCGATCTAAAGTTTATCATCCCCTAAGGGGTTGAATTTAT
Source organism: Drepana arcuata (assembly GCA_016069955.1). Taxonomy (NCBI): domain Eukaryota; kingdom Metazoa; phylum Arthropoda; class Insecta; order Lepidoptera; family Drepanidae; genus Drepana; species Drepana arcuata. The sequence goes on along the minus strand of JACCPG010002460.1, from coordinate 78,727 downwards.
TATAAAAAAGAATCTATGCTCGTTTTAAAATTGCGATGCAAACATCGGTGAGTTTTTTATAGATTTAAGGACAGTGATTCACCAACCCATGAACGAAATTTGCGGTGATGGAAAACATGCGAGAAAATCCTTTTGAAACGTTGGAGAAGACAGTCTTATTCTACACCTATATTTTTGTCTTAAGCTACACATATAATTTTGTCTTAAGCTACACATATAATTTTGTCTTAAGCTACACATATAATTTTGTCTTAATCTACACATATAATTTTGTCTTAATCAACTCATATCATTTTGTCTTAATCTTTTGAGAGGAAACCTGTCGTGCTTGAGTAAGTCGTTACTTCTCGTCACAGTCGATTGACTCGGTATCACGTTGGCAACTAAAATATATCTCTGGCGGATATAGGGTGTGTGGGAACTACCTACACACCTCTGCCTACCCTTCGGAAACCTTGTGGGAAGGCGTGAGGCTATATTGTTATATAAATAGTGATTTTGAAGCCATATAAAATGTATTTTCATAATGAGCGCATAGAGTCGGCCATTTTGCGAGCGCCAGTGCCTAGCGCTGAAAGCTAATTAATTTGTGGATGCCTCGTCTAAAGTCGGAACGCGATAAAATCATGGACCATGCGGGAAGCGGAAGCGGAAGAAGCTGCAACGAACAACAATGGCTAACATTACAATTAAATATACTATTTAATTTTGAAACAACAATTAATAGTTTTAGAAGCAAATGAACAAAACTAAGACCTAGGCGTTAGAAATTAAAAACTTTGAAAAATAAGGGACACCCCGCCTGCTGGTTGTCGCGACATGCAGCCATAAATGACCTGTACCGTGGGGTGTTAGCCACTGCTCGAATGCCAGCTATTTTAGAACCTAATGGGCTGGCTCGAGAAGATGGCAAGCGGCCCGATGGACTGATACTGGTGCCCTGACGGCTTGAACGGCCCTTAGAGTGGGATGCTACCTGCGTTGACACTCTGGCTTCGTCTCACCTCCCGGAGACGTCGGTGGCTGCCGGCGCAGCGCCTGCTCAGCAGAAGTGCCTCAAGGGTCGCAAATATGCTACCTTGAGCCAAGACTACGTTTTTGTGGCGTTTGGAGTCGAAACTCAACAAGGGATGTCTCAAAGAAACTCTTGGAGGCCTCCCGTGACAAGAGGGCTGGCGAATATGTCACTGAGCGAATCAGCATTGCCATACAACGTGGCAATGCCGCTAGTCCTCTTGGCACCCTTCCGGGTGACACAGATTTGGGATTGGATTTACAAAAAAAACAATCGTATAACTAACTACTTACAGATAACATATTTGACCCAGATCGTAACCCGAGGCAACGTGCCAAGAAGACTAGCAGCATTGCCACGCTGGATGGCAATGCTGATTGGACATAGCTCATTGGTACATTCTTGCAATCGGCGTGTTGCAAGCAAATTCTGGGACCTTCTTTACTTAAAGTAAAGAGCAGTGGTGGCCGAATGGTCTGCCACGTTAATCAAAATCAAAATCTTTTTATTTCACATAGGCCCAGATGGGCACTTATAAAACGTCGAAAAAGAAGCACGGTTCGGGTTGGTCACTTCCATGGAGAAGAACCGGCAAGAAACTCCATGGTTACTCTTTTCAAATCATTAGGCATATACAATATTTTTTTCGTTACAGCAATAGTACCCAAGTATGGGGGAACAACGTAGGCCCGACAATAGGTCGTTGCTTACTATACAAAGCATACATAAAACAAGATAATTATAACAATGTTAGCAAGATCAAGAATCTACAAAGCCTACAATGTTCTCACATTCACAACTTAGACAACTTAAACAAGTGACACAAATATTGCCATCAGTACTGTAACTAATTCTGGGCAAGATATGGAATAAATAAAAAGAAAGTAAAATATTAGATTATTATTGTAAAAAAAAACCCGAATTGAGAAACACACGTGTGTGTGGTTTACCTAGAAATGTGGGTATCAAACACCCACTTTTCTAGGCAGGCAAAAGCTTGTGCCGTGAACCTAGCGGCGATGTGCTAATATAACTGCCTGAATGTAGGAGCAGGTAATGGTCGATGAAAAATCCCGATTTCCTCTTTATAAAGCTTGCCAATCGTTGCGTACATTAGCCGCAGTTCAATTAGCTATTTGTGAATTATTGATTGGCGATTTGTTTTATTCCACTATTCATCTGTCTTTGTATAGTTAACTTCAAACAAATCTCTATATTATACGTTTGAGGAACAAAATTAAGTAATCAAGAATTTTTCGATGATAGTTCTTAAATATCTAGGATGTTCACACGAGATGGAAAGTATGAAAAAGACAATGAAAGAAGGTCCAGAACGCAATATTGGTGCCTACTTTATTGTACGGCGAAACCTAGGTATGTCAGAGGAAGCATGACAATAACATAAATGCAGTTTGAGATGCGGTCTCTTCCAAACAAGTAAGGCAACGATCTTAGATCAAATCCGCAATGAAGAGATTTGCAAAACATTTGGCGTGAACGAGGGTGTAATTGTAAAGATAAAGAAAAGCTTTTTTGGACTTGGTTTGGACATATAGAAAGGATAAGTGAAGAAATATTTCCAACTACCTAGTTCACACCTAGCTTATTGGCTGCTAATTATTAAAAAAGCTAGCATGAAGATGTAGAGAGCTCACGCTACGTACATTATACATATATATATAAAAAAGAGCCGTGGTGGCCGAGAGGTTCGAGTAGTTGCCTGCGACACAAAGATCGCAAGTTCGAATTCCGACTACCAATGAGTTTTTCTGAACTTAAGTACAGTGATTAGTCACACCACGAGCTTTACGGTGAAGGAAAACATCGAGAGGAAACCTGTCTAAATACGTCTGAGAAGCAATTCAAAGGTGTATGTATAGTCGTGCTTGAATAACGGCGATGGACTCGCCTTCTGTCAAGTTGGCACCTAAAATATATCTCTGGCCGAAAATAGGAACCTATACACCTCTGCCTAACCCTTCGGGTACCCTTGTGGGAAGGCGTGAGGATATATTATTTCTATATTTATGTATAGTTGTGCTTGAGTAACGGCGATGGACTCGCCTTCTGTCCAGTTGGCACCTAAAATATATCTCTGGCCGACAATAGGTGTATGGGTATTACCTATACACCTCTGCCTAACCCTTCGGGGACCCCCGTGGGAAGGCGAGAGGATATATTATTATTTAAAAAATTACAAATAAAAAACTACTCTACGTCTGCAATTGATCTATAGACAGCGAATCCCTTTTCAAATTAAAACTAAAGAATTATGAACAAAGTAGACGCGTAAATAGGGGCGTAGTATTATTGAAAAGAGGCGTCGAACCATAGTGTAATTTCTCCATGGCACTCTTTATACCATTGTTTTATCATAGACAATGATATAGTACGGAGCAAAAAGTTTTTATTCGAAGAATTAATAAGCCCATGAAGTTTCTAGCCTAGTGCTATTGGATAGGGAATTCAATTCTCGTATGTGTGAAAAGATTCCTGCAGGATTCTAAGTTTTAGTGTTGCAAGCGTCTATCGGCGGCGGTAACCGCTTACCATCAGGCGGACTATGCTTGTTTGCCACCTTGGTGGTATGGAGTAAAATGTGTGCTTATTTTTATATATTTTATTATAAGATGATATGTGTATAGATTAAAAATCTAATTTTTTTTTTAAACAAAAGTTATAAAGATATAAATATCTCTAGTAGGTACTTTAGTAGTGTAGGGGCCGTGGTGGCCGAGTGGTTCGAGTAATTGCCTGCAACACAAAGATTGCTAGTTCTTATCGCGTCTGTACCAGTGAGTTTTACCGAACTTAAGTACAGTCATTAGTCGCACTAGCCTTAACTACTCTGCCTACCCCTTCGGGAACCCTTGTGGGAAGGCGTGAGGATATACTATTTTTAATATTATCTATAGTACTTAAATAGCTTAGTAGGCGGAAAATCGCTGGCGAACTTATCCTTTTGTAACCTCTAAAATGTATACACTCGAGTTATGTTTTTAACAATAACAAACCAATTTACCAACGGAGCGGTGAACAAGTGTCACGATGAACAAGATGGCGGCTACTCCATAGCTTTATCATGCTTTATTATTCGCTTGGTTTCAAATACTCCAAATATATAATATTCTACGAGGTTCGAATACTTGCAAGATGTCTCAGCTGTGTAAAGTTTGGATGTGGCAAACAATAAAACAAGAATGGTAGGTAAAATTAAATATTTACCTCGGAGTGATTATTTCATTGTCATTTCCTAAAAGACTTCTCCGACTAAGTACACGTAAACAGTGGTGTATGGTAGGTAAATTGAATACTTCATGTATGTATTTATGTACGTATTTCAATATAAAGTTTATAAGGATTCTGCCGCTAAATAAAGTTAATATAAATAAATAAATACCTCGGGACAATTCCACACCAATTGACCTAGTCCCAAGTTAAGCAAAGCTTGGGTTATAGTAACTAGAAAACGACGTATTTACTAATATAGATAGATATATACATAAATACATAGGACATCCGAACAAATACTCGTGTTCATCACACAAATATCTGCCCTCAGCGGGATTCGAACCCGCGACCTCAAGTTTCACAGTCAGCATCTTTAACCACTAGACCAGACGGTCGTCAAATATACATCATCACGCCCCATAACGGGGTAGGCAGGCAGAATAGAGCGCCAGTTGTCTCTAGACTTACTTCTTTCAAATAAATGTAAGTGATTACTTCTTATGGGAGGGTAAACCGCATCTTTACGTAACGCGTTACGGCAAACGTGCGATCTATAATAATAATAATAAATAATTCGTCTATAAACACTACTAAATAGCTTTTCAATAATGCTTAATATAATCAATTGAGGTACTGATGTAGTACTGCCAAGTTTTACAAGATGGCGTTAAAAATAAACAATTACAATATTAAATAGTTTAACTTAGATTAGTTTAAGTTATCGCTTCTGTCGGGTGTCCAGAGACGCTTTTTTAATGTGACTAATATTACACGCTCGTATTTTGAGCTTTTCATGTTTAAAGAGATTGATGAATGTGGATGAAGCAAAAGAGGTCTGTAAGTCTAGAGAGGATGGGCGTTCCACACTCTCCGTCAACCACGTCAGGGCCTCGGCATGATGATTTATATGTAAACTTTTTTCTTGGTACGAAATCTTTAGTATATCACTTATTTATTTAATTACATTTATAAAAGGAAACAGAATTGCCAACAGTAGTAAAAAAAATGTGTTGTACACACCTTCCCAGAATAAGGCGTACAGAACTCCAATTGAAACTATCAATCGTCGGAGAAAGGTGTGTGTTAACTACTAAATGACAACTGAACAGCAAATATGCCACATCCAAGAATTCTGAGCTCGGCAATGCGTTCGCACTTAACGAAGGAAAAATCTCCAACTTTCCTCGAGTGAAGAACTCTTTATATTTTTTTTAATGTTTATGGAGGGGACACGCCATAAAAAAGGTCAGATATGGATCTCGCAGCACAAATGGCCGAGGACACTTGAGGGAAAGCATTAAAAAACGTATATTTCTCAAATGAAATTTCTCTAGCAGGCGTCTTCGAAATTACGCTGAATTACGATTGAAAAAGTAAAATATTGTTTATTATATCGTTTTAATACACCAATACTTTCACAAGATTAATTGCGGGAAGCGGAGAGGATTTCGCTCCGCTTCTAGTATAGACTAATCCTTACTAAATGCGAATGTAAGTTTGTTTCTTTCACGTAAAAACTACTTAACCAATCATCATAAAACTTTGCACACATATTCTTGGAGGTATTAGAAGTAACAAAGGATAGATTTATTTAAAAGAAAATCATTTTTACGAAAGATAAAAAAGTCGTCCACGCCGACGAAACCTAGCACAGCTAGCTAGTAATATTATAACGAGGAAAGATTTGTATGTAAGTATGTTTGTATTGAATAAGCTCCGAAACTACTGGACCGATTTGAAAAATTATTTCACCATTGGAACGCTACATTCACCTTGAGAGACATAGGCTATATTCTCTTTTATAAAATAAATCTTTTGTCCACCCGTGCGAAGCCGCGACGGACGCTAGTCTGTAATAAAACTGTAAGATTTTGCTTGGTCTTTGACATCGCCATCACAACGACTCTTACAAGCACATTAATTAACTTAATAAACACCGTGACGAGTTCACAAAGGTCTCGCTATAACGTTATACCCACTTAACCGATTATGATGTTGTCAGAAGTATGGAAATGGACCTATCATCTAGAGAAATGCTCACGATGGATAGGCAGAGAGTATAGAGCGCCAGTTCTCTCTAGACTTACATACCTCTTTCGCTTCGTCCACATTCATCAGTCTCTTCATACATGCTCGTCGATTTCGAGTACTCTTAACGTTCCCGTCCTTGAGCGTCCCATCGATTTGATAGTTCTAGGAAGTTGGAACGTGGGCTTCCTTTACCTCTTCTTGCACACACTTTTGCTTTGTATATCTGTTTCGTCAATCTTTCTTCACTCATCCTTTCTATATTTCCAAACCAATCCAAGAAATGCAAATTAAATAAATGTATTTCCAAGTGACACGCAGAATGTGCAGTCAACTAATGACGTAGGTAATATGATGACGTCACACTCATAATTGTTACTATTCTAATTATGTAGGCTGGTAGTGTGACGTTCAACTCTGCCGTATTCATAGATCGGTTGCAAAAAATACTTGCTATATAATTCCGCTTTAAGGACCACAAAATATTATGGCGCAGGATTTTCTAAATCTACGTTCTTATGTTGCCAATTAAATTATTATTATTATTATAAAAAATAGTACCTGGATGACCGAGCTTAGCTCGGTATTTTTGATATTATTTCGTACGAATGACATACTTATGACAACCAAACACTCATTGGCTTAAAGTTTGTTGCTTAGCAACGATTTATTGTTGCTGTGTCGGTAAAGTAGTGGGGAAATTCATATTCTAATGAAATTGTAAGAGATTTTCATTGCCTAAAAACACGGATATAACGACTTTTTTCTAAATGAAACCTAGCTTGATCGATTTATCGCCCCCGAAATCTCCCCCTGCCAAATTTCATGAAAATCGTTGGAGCCGTTTCTGATATTCAGATTATATACAAGAATTGCTTGTTTAAAGGTATTGGATAGATAGATAGATAGATAGATAGATAGATATATTAAAACCATAATGCCCCTTTTAGGTAGGTAGAGGGAGTATAGCGCCAGTTCTCTTTAAACTTACGCACTGCCTCATACATGATAGCTAGTTTTACGCAGGTACTCTTCATATGCCCATCCTTGAGCGTCCGATCGATTTTCTCTAGGTAGTTGGAACATGGTCTTCCTCTGCCTCTTCTTGCACACACTTCCGCTTTGTATATCTGTATCGTCAATCTTTCTTCACCTATCATTTGTCATGCCAACGTAACATCATCATTCATCTTTACAATCTCACCCTTGTTCACATCAATGCCTTTGCAAATCTCTTCATTTTGCAATTTGAAGCCCTCAATTTATTTATATATAATAATAATAATATCAATTTATTTAATAACATAAAATGTATATTGACTATGGATGTGGCCGGAACATGTACTTCTATATTACCGTAGTACTAGGGCCGTGCTCTTTGACAAGCCCCCAGTTCGATAAAATGTAGCTCAGGGTTGTCACAAACAATAAAATAAATAATAATAATATATCCTCACGCCTTCCCACAAGGGTCCCCGAAGGGGTAGGCAGAGGTGTATAGGTAATACCCACACACCCACTTTCCGCCAGAGGTATATTATTATAACAATAAAATCGTCGGTTATTATGCTATAATAATATTGAAGTATAGTTTCATTAATGGCAACATATTTTCTTTATTATATTAATGATAGTCATGCATAGCCGTGGTGGCCGTATGGTTCGAGTAGTAAATTGCGACATAAAGATCGCAAGTTCTAATCCCGATTGTACCAATGAGTTTTTCTGAACTTAAGTACAGTGATTAGTCACACCACGAGCTTCGGTGAAGGAAAACATCGAGAGGAAACCTGCATACGTCTGAGGACAAATTCAAAGTCATGTATAGTCGTGCTTGAGTAACCGCGATGGACTGCCATCTGTCTCGTTGGCCCCTAAAATGCCTATAAACCTCTGCCTACCCCTTTGAGGACTCCTATGGGAAGGCGTGAGGATATATATATTAGCAACTAACATATCGGAGTAATTACGCCTAACGACCATTTCATTTCATACGAACAAGCATTTGTCTTTCCCCAAGGATATTTTTTTTTCTAAAAGGGTTAGAAACCCTGACAATATATAACCTACATTGTTTGTGAAAAGTCCCAGATGATCGGTGCGAATTACTTTATCTGTCTTTGCCTAGGGAGAAACCTTTGCCGAGCAAAAAAAAGTAACTTTCGCATTTAATTACAACAGTCACAGCCCTACTGCTGGGCTCCCGCTAGGCCTACGCAACAATAGTGGGGTTATAATTAAAAAAACGCGAAATCCAGTCGTGTAGGGCGAGAATTTTCACGCTTCCCACTCAATAGGTGCGGTGTGTGCGTGTGTGTGTGATAGGTGTTAAGTAATAGAAAAGACTGGCACAGTTACTAGTGTTGCGACCTTAACTTCCTTCTTGGAGTAGACTCGAAACCTGTCTGACGCATGCATACATAAAAATCCATTGAACACACAGTCAAGTTGGAATCCCGAATGTACCAATGAGTTTTTCTGAACCTAAGTGGTGTGAATAATTACTGTAGTGATTAGTCACACCACGAGCTTTACGGTGAAGGAAAACATCGAGAGGAAACTTGCATACGTTTGAGTATAAATTCAAAGACGTATGTATAGTCGTGCTTGAGTAACGGCGAGGGATAAGCCATCTGTCGCGTCACCTAAAAACTATCTCTTGACGACCGTCTGGTCGTTGTGGTTAGAGCTCCTGACTGCGAAACTTGAGGTCACGGGTTCGAATCCCGCTGAGGGCAGATATTTGTGTGATGAACACGAATATTTGTACCTTAGTCTTGGATATCCTATGTATTTAAGTATATACATATCTATCTATATAAGTAAATATATCGTTGTTTAGTTACGATAACACAAGCTTTGCTTAATTTGGGACTAGGTCGATTTGTGTGGAATTGTCCCAGGTAATTATTATTATTATCTCTGGCGGAAAGTGGGTGTGTGGGTATTACCTATAGGGTAGGGTAGAAGGGGTAGGCAGAGGTTTGCCTACCCCTTCGGGGACCCTTGTGGGAAGGCGTGAGGATATATTATTATATTATATTCTAGCAAAAATATAACCTATGTCACTCAGGGTGAATGTAGCTTTCCAATTGTGAAAGATTTTTTTAAATCGGCTCAGTAGTTTTTCAGTTTATTCATTACAAACATATACACAGACAAAAAACAACTCTTTCCTCTTTATAATATTAGTATAGAATAAGGAGCAGAAAACACACAAAAACAGTTACAAATAAATGTGCGCTAATTCCTGCAGTAGTTTAAAACTGTGTCGCATATTTTAACACTCATCAAAGAAAAAACAAACTCCAATTCCAATTCTGTCCGTTTATTGACTAGGCTATGATTAGCCTATTTATTATTATTAATCCATTTATTTCAGGCAACACAATAAAAGTACACGTACAAATATAGGGCCCATAAATATATACCTTAACCTAACATACATACAAACTTAATTTATTACAATATATAATACCTTAAAGACTAACATACATAATTAATAAAATATATCCTTAGGGTTTTCCGCTCTTGCGCGCATCCCTATAACGCCGGTACACGATTCCTGCAGGCCAGAAATCGGATTGGAAGAACATGTCACGTTGCTTTGCAGACACCTTGAGGCTATAGGCTATTCATAGCCTTCATAGCCCATTATGATCCCCAAGAAGACCAGTCAATTTAAACGCAGATGAAATCGCAGCTCTCTGCTAGTCTAGAAATAATTATTACTTTACAAATTCAAACAGAGTCGAGAACCAGTCAGACACCAACAAATCCGTAGAAGTGCGACGACAGACGCGTGTGTGCGTTAATTGTGCGTGTGTGAGTGAGGGGTGCGTGATTCTAATAACAGGTGTGTGTTGGTGGCCATTTTTGCATACGTCACGATTTTATGTCCTAACTAGCTGACCCGGCAGACTTCGTACTGCCTCAATCGATAAATAAAAGACCTAAACTTTTGTATAAATTAATTTCATAACAAACAAAACGTATTGAATAAAAAAGCATATTTTTTGATTGACATAATAGTTGGTTGTCAAATCTAATGTCAAATATTATGGTGTGTTCAGAAACTTAATTTGTGACAAAACTTAAGATTTATCAAACTTATTCGAAATTATTCGATTTTTTTCTCGCCTTTTAAACCTTCCCTAGACCTCCACGAACACATCAAGACTAAGATAAGATAAATCCGTTCAGTCGTTCTCGAGTTTTAGTGAGACTAACGAACAGCAATTCATTTTTATATATATAGATTGTCTCCCTTAGCCCGTGTTTCAGGAACTGTTGCTTATTATCCGAACTATGAGCTCCCCGTTGAGGTTTTCCATGTAGATTACAGCATGGAATTCTTCAAGAAGGGTGTGAAATGATGGACGTGTTCCTGCAGGATCGCCAACGCGCAATCGTACTCCTGGTGTTGCAAGCGTCCATAGGCTGTAACCGCCTACAATCAGGAGGACCGCATGTCTGCCACTGTAGGTATACAAAAAATGAAGGCCTCCAATCAGGCACACAAGCAAACATATCTAAGGCCAGCCCCTTTTTGGTTTAGGACCTTGGCTTAGAACGTTGCAGATTATGGGTGAAGTTCCATGAGTGAGAGTAGGAGAGGTAGGGCATAACGGGTTTCCCGTTCGAATTCAGAGCTGCCCGACTGGGTCAGGACCTCCACCTTATACAAGTCCGTAGCCAAATAACACAATTTATTGTGTTGTGTTCCTACGTGGTGAATAAGGTTTCCAGTAATGAGCTCCTTGGGGAGGGGGGAGGATTGTTACAATGTGTTGGAAGCAGAGGGATTAAACCTTATGCTGCCAACACACTATAACTCTCCGAACACAGAGTGGCAACACGCAAGTGATACTTCGGTATCGTGAGCGTAAATAGGCTACGGTAACAGTTTCCCATCAGGTGGGCAGTATGCTTGTTTGCCACTCTTGTTATATAAAAAACAACGATACAACGACGACGTTTTCATCTAATTTGCCTTAGCCGATCCTTAGCATATTTGTTTATTCTTCTGGAATAAAGTCCTTAGTGTAACCCAGCTAATAAACGATTTGTGTGCCAAATCTCATCGAATTCTGATCAGCCGTCTCGGCGTAATTGAGTAACAAGCACACACAAGAAAACATCGAGAGAAAACCTGCATATATACATACATACATATCATCTCGCCGAGTCCCTAAAGGGGTAGGCAGAGAGAGTAGTGACAGTTCTCTTTAGACCTACATATCTCTATCGCCCAAATTAAAGTAGAAATTAAAAGACGGTAATGGACTCGCCATCTGCCACGTTGCCTGCATCTCTGCCTACCCCTTTGGAGAACGTTCTGGGAAGGCGTTTATATCTATCTTAATATATATAAATTACGCGTCACCTTGTTTGTCCGCGATGGGCTCCTATTACAAACTACTTAACCGACTTCAATCAAATTTGCACACCGTGTGCAGTTTGATCCAACTTAAAAGATAGGATAGCTTACATCATAACTGGACCCGATAGGTGGCGCTGCGATCGTGTTTCTGGAAATTGTATATACTAGACTAGAAGAAATATTACGCCGTACAATGGAACCACTCGCGTCTCGTCTTGAAAAGTGCGTGCCTATCGCAGACGAATGAGTGTGTCTTTGAAACGTGGCGAGTACATACGGGAACACGCTTGTGTGCGTGTACTCAATGTACACACCATTCTTTACTCCACTTCGTGGATATGAAAATATAGTTTTAAATTAAATTCTATACTTACTTCTCTCTCTCTCTATTATAAAGAGGAAAGGTTTGTATGTAAGTATGTTTATAACGAATTGCCTCAAAAAGTACTAGGCCGATTTGAAAAATTCTTTCACCATTGGAAAGCTAAATTCACCCTGAGTGTTATAGGCTATATTTTCTAATATAAAAAATATGTTCAACCGTGAGAAGCCGGGACGGACCGTAGGACGAGCGGTAGGTATGTTTCAAATTGTATGTATTTATTTATTTTAGTAGGGCATAACGTGTTTCGTAGTTGGCTACGGACTTCTAATAAGGTGGATGTCCTGCACTATTATTATACATAACACTTTTTTTTTATTGGCGTTCCCGCGCGATAAATAAGGTTTCCAATATTGACCTCCTTGGGGAGAGGGGAGGAATGTTGGCAGCAGAGGGATTAGTCCCATTATTCTGCCTACACAGTATAACGCGCCGAACTAAGAGTGGCATCGCGCAAGTGCTACTACCTCGAACGGGTAGGCAGAGGCTTAGGTCTCCTGGCCTATTCAGCCATTCTCTGCTGATACTTTGTTATGAGTTCTGGGTCAATTAATACTTTTATCATATAGCTGTGATGTCTGTCTACCAGAATCGGAGGAGTTCTGGCCTCTCAGATTATCATTTTCAGATTTCCAGGCCTATAAAAAAAATATTTTTAAAACTATTTTTTTCACCTAATTGCCAGAACTGTCGCTAAAAGTATGTGATTAACCTGCCTACGGATAGAACGCAATTTTTTTGTGATCGGTGAAAAGTGATCCGCTTCGTGAAGTTTGCTGACTTATACCTCTTCAGATCATTATAACTCTTCTGTACTCCAATTTTGAAGATGAAGAACTGAAAGAGTTAAGGCGAAGTCATTTAGGCGCACCTAATGTTAAGGCGAAGTCGACCTTGTCTCTATTAAGCCTGAACAATATGTAATATATATTTCATAGATACTTTTAACGAGAGGTGAGCTCAGAAAAGAGATCAGTCTTTCCGATACAGTGTTGTGCCGTCGACAAAGGTTTACACAAGCGTGCATAAACACGACACACTCAACTTCACTGGGGGATAGCTGCAGTTACACAACTGCGTGTCATAGAATAGCAGTAATGGAATCCTAAAGATGATAGGAGGTCGTGCTCGGTCGGTTCACTAGCTTGCATGTGAGGCGAGTGAGTTGATGAACCGATTGATTACCTTCTTTATTGATTATTCTTGATGATATTATTCTTGATATATTCTTGATTATCATAGAAATAACTTTTTGTTACTAGCACTCAATCTATGGAAACAGAGAACCTCAAAATCAAGAAGAATCTGCATGAGTTTGAGAAAATATTGAATAATAAAGAAAAAATTTATTTGTAAGTAGTTAGTTTCAAATATATACATACTAGCTGTACCCGCGACTTCGTCGGCGTGACTTTTTTATCTTTGGTAAAAAAATTATATTAAAAGTATCAATGTTACTTCTAATACCTCCAAGAATATGTGTACAAAGTTTCATGATGATCGGTTAAGTAGTTTTTACGTGAAAGCGTAACAAACAAACTTACATTCACATTTATAATATTAGTAAGGATGCTAAGAGTTAATCTAGATCTCAGGGTCAAATTTCGCCTAATTCGCCTAAATGAGCCTGCATGATTGAGCAACAGACATACATACATCCCCATGCTAAATATATATCCATAGCTAGCTTATTGCAGAGTTTCATTAAAATGTATACAGTAATTTTGCTTGAATAAGATACAAACATCCACATAAATTTATCTTCACGCCCTCCCCCCAAGGGTCCCCGTACGGGTAGGCAAAGTTCGTAGCGAACTTATTTGGATGATTTTAAAGTAAACTATTTACTAGTGAAAACAGGCAATGTTGAGTAAAGTAGATACATTGAGGTTTTATACTAGAATGCATATTTTCTTGCTGTTTATCTTATTAAAAGCCGTGGTGGCCGAGTTGTTCGAGCAGTTGCCTGCGACGCAAAGGTCGCAAGTTCGAATCCCGAACCAATGAGTTTTTCTGAACTTAGTGTGATAAGTCACACCACGAGCTTTACGGTGAAGGAAAACATCGAGAGGAAACCAGCATACGTCTGAGAAGAAATTCAAAGGCGTATGTATAGTCGTGCTTGAGTAACGGCCATGGACTCGCCATCTGTCACGTTGGCACCTAATATACCTCTGGCGGAAAGTGGGTGTTTGGGTATTACCTATACACCTCTGCCTACCCCTTCGGGGACCCTTGTAGGAAGGCGTGAGGATATATTATATTTTTATTATATTATATTATATCATATTTTCTTGATTTTATTTCAATTTTAGGGGACGGGATTTGCGCGTCTCTTGCTTAAAAGGATTTACTCTCTCTTCCTACCCCGTGAGGGAACTCAGCGTGATGATATGTATTTATGTACTCGTGTTCGCAGTGTAACATTACACTACGGTGTAAAATACGCCTTTTAGCTCGCGGCTAAGTGCATATGGAAGTGAGCGTCAAACTGTGAGATGCAATTTGTTACGTCGGTGTTCAAAAGATGTCACATTCCTTCATAGTTCAGTAGTCATGTTTGCTTTCTGACTTCGAAGTCGCGGGTTCGATAGCAGATAGACAAATGCACCCTGCTTACTTTGTAGATTCCTTCCATTTGCCTCTGTTATGACCACGTTCCAACTACCTAGATCAAATCGATCGGACGCTCTGACTGAAGAGACAATAATAAAAAAAAACTAAATAAAATAAGTGTCGGAGTTCAATGCAATTATAACCTTAACCTTCATGACCGCTTAAACCAACCACCGCGGCTCATCTTTACACAGCTGTGTACATTTAAACGTCTATTTCTTTAATAAAACAAACAGAACACAACATAATACAATAAAGAAATCGTGTAAACATGCGAATGAAAATTCAAGGTTACTCTCGTATTAAACAAAAACATACGTACGCCATTTTCTGATGTTAGTTTCAAACAAGATGGCGCGTACTGTGGTCCTTGTCTTAATTGCCATATTCAGCTTGTGTTTCTGCCAAGGTAATCATTATAGTATCATAGACTTGTAGAGTTATTGCAAGCTTAAGCCCCGATTGAAGTCATGAGTTTTTTATAAACTTAAGTACAGTGATTAGTCACACCACAAGCTTTACGGTGAAGGAAAACATCGAGAGGAAACCTGCACAATTCGAATTCGAAGAAATTCGACAATGTAGCTACATAAGATATATAATCGTGCTTGATTAACGATGGACTCCATCTATCACGTTGACACCTAAAATATATCTCCGGCGGAAAGAGGATGTGTGGGTCCTGCCTCCCGTTCTGGAACGGGAGGCAGGACACGTGGATACTATTTAAAGCTTTATTTCCTCGGGCCTGAAGCTTAGTTCCTTTACTAGAAAGGTGCTAACAAGCATGAATTCCAACCGTTTGTTAACGAAAAGATCGAAATACGCGTAACCTTAGTGTTTCAAGCGTCCATAGCCGGCGGTAATCGCAATCTTCTACTACTTCTTCTGCCGTCTTTGAAGTTCTTCTTTGTCTTTTTATTTCCAGAAGAAATTTGCAACTTGCGACAAGAAACTGGGCGATGTCGTTCTTACATACCAAGGTACTTACAAATAAACGATAATAATTACAAATAAACAACATATCTCGCTCAGAGAATCAGCATTGCTATCCAGCGTGGCAATGCTGCTAGTCTTCTTGGCACGTTGCCTCGGGATACCGATTTGGGACAAATATTTTATCTGTAAGTAGTTAGTTTCAACTGTTCTTTGTAAATATTATATTCTTATTTCTGTAATAAACAGTTAATATTAAACTGATTGATTCAATTAATGAATTAAATCAATCAATTTATTTGTAAGCAAAAGTACAATGCTTTGCCATGACAGACGTACAAGAAGAAGCGTATATTTGAAGTGTAGATTATAATTTAGTCCAAACATAATTTATAATTAAAAATAAAATAATGAATGATGAGTAACTATTCTAACACAAGCTCTACTTTAATATTAACAATTATATATTATGTCATCAGATAGAAAATCATCTAGTGAATAATTTTTTTAAGCAATTAATCATTTTTGTTTTTAATTTATTCGATGTAAGTATTTTGGCGGATTCTGGTAATTTCTTAAATATTTCTGGAGTAGTTATGTGTAATAGCTTTGTGAGGGAGGGAATTATTAAAGAACCGCATTGCGAAAATTTCGGTTTGATTTTTCAATGGTCTCTTGGAACAGGGTTTATTTTGACAAATAACTGAAAAATAAACTGGCAAAGTTAATAATTTGAAGTGTGGTTCAGGTGGCAGCTTTCTATTGATGTAATTTTAACAATTGCTCCGATGAATCGTTTCTAAGCCTCAATTACTGTTTCCACATTGTATGCATCAAAATATTACCAGTAGAAATATAAATGCGAAAGTTTGTGAGCATGTGTGTTCCTCAATCACGCTAGAACGAAATTCGATGAAATTTGACACAGAGATACATAATCATAGGGAAAAACATAGGGTATTATTATGTTTTATTTTAGATTATCTGTGTCCGCGTGGAATTAAAAAAAAAATTCAGTTTCTAAAATAAAAGTAGCCTAAGGTACTCCTTTCTATATCAGCAATCTGCCATTGAAAGTCCCGTCAAAATCGGTCCAGCCATTTCAGAGATTAGCCGGAACAGCCAGATAGACAAAAATTTGATAAGAATAATATTTTGGTATATTTACCGTGTATATACATCCGTATGCATTTAGTAAAAAGCGATTAATTTAATATTACAAACAGACACTCCAATTTTATTTATTTGTAAAGATATCAACTAATGATGTACAATTTTTCGCAAGTGAAACCGCGAGGTACTCTCTGTTTCTCCCCCAGACTCTCGCAAGTGCCGGCCCGAGCCGAGCCAGTAGCGCAAACCCCCTCCCCTTAATAACTAAATAATAATACCAGACCAGCCCAGCTCTCTTGCTCGCGAACCAGCAACGCCCTAAGCCGAGGTCCGTACCCCACAGGGGGTGCCCTTAGCTGTGTTGCTTAGTATTTAAAGTGCCTGGCTGGAGGCCTAGGTCTCGCCTTTGTCCGGTTAAGTAGCAAAAGTTCCCGGAACTCACGCTACGAGACACCACACAAAAAAAAAAAAAACTCTGTTTCTAAAAGCATGTTTTTTTTTTACTTTCAGTTTTTACTATGATACCAACACAACAAATTGCGTGCAATTTATATACGGGGGCTGTGGAGGAAACGAAAATAGATTCTCGACTAAGGAAGAATGCGAAGCAACGTGTGGGTAGGAGTGAAAGTTTACACATACACAAACACACCCATACACATGCTCTATTCAATGCCGATCCTTGTTAAACTAATTTTCAATTTAACTGTGTCAACTAGGAACTCTGTAACACCTCTTTCTGGGGATGAGGGTTAATGTCCGCGACTCAGTTTTATACTACTGCAGGTATTACTTACATACATATGGCAGAGGTAATAGAGCGGGCATTACAGCACATTTATTTGTGAATTATGTTTTTTCTGTTTCTATATAAAATGTATAAGGTATATTTCCTCAAGCGTTCCCACAAGGGTCCCCGAAGGGATAGGCAGAGGTGTATATAATTATATCATAAATAAAGTTTTACCTTTTCCATTGTTTTTTTTTTGTTGTAGGTACGTTGTATTTATACTCTGTAAAAAATATATTTTATATTATTTATGCTGTTTATAAAATATAAAGAATATATGAAATAAAAAACTTATCACAGGTTGGTACCTACCGTGGATGTCAGTAATTTTTATTAGCAGGACTCACGTTGTTAAGCAACACTGATCAAAGACTACAATAATACGCTGGTTCCTTGTCTATGGTACTTTCGTTGTCTGTTACAGTATAGCTACATGAAATATTACAATGTCAGTATTTTCAAGTATTGAAATTGTCTTTGGTCAGTATACATTGTAATCTTTATTCTTGTCAACAGAGGCCTCTATCAAATAACGCGACATCTTATCTTTTTTATACCCCAACCCCTACCCTAAAGTTGGTAAACATGCTATCCTGCCTGCTAGCCTGATGGTTGCCGCCGGAAACGTGTAGCTTATAGTTAGGGAATCCCACGTTGCTAAAAAAAAAAAATTTACTCGAGCGTCATAGAGACCTATTGAGTTGCAAAACTTATATAAAAAGAAGAAAAAAAATTTATATGACATACCTTTTCATCGGTCTAAGGCTGAGGTCTAAGGGTTGAAAACGAAAAAAAAAATTCGCTATTTTGTAATACTCAAGCGTGTCAGATTAACGTAGGATGAATTAATTACATAATATAAAAATAATCTGACAATTTGAGAGTGACGTAAAGAAAGAGGAGGGCAGCAAAGTTCTGATCCTGTATCTTTTTTTTTTTTTTTAGTGTTGTCTCTCGTAGCGTAAGTTCCGGGAACTTTTGCTACTTAACCGGTCAATGGCGAGACCTAGGCCTCCAGCCAGGCACTTTATTTTTAAGCAACACAGCTAAGGGCACCCCCTGTGGGGTACGAACCTCGGCTTAGGGCGTTGCTGGATCGCGAGCCCTTGCTCGCCAGCTCCCTTGAGCTGGGCTGGACTGGGTGGTCCTGTATCCTTCACGGGCGGCCTTATATATGGGGCTCAAGCTTGGTGGAGGTAGGTATATCCCCCTGTATATTAAACTGCCGCGCTTTAGTAAATCCCGAAATCCCCGCTTGGGCTCCCCTACTATTAAGTGCTGCCGACCCTGCCAGATTCTTTTCACACCCTTCTTAGAGAACTCGATGCTACCCTCTAGGGTAAACCTCTACAAGGTAGGCAGAGGTATATAGGTAATAGCTACACATCCAATTACTACACACTTAAAATCAATGTATGTATTAATATATGTAATACATAGAAATCGGCCAGCATGTATGGAGAAATGAATGGGGATAATCTGAACAAGGCTTGCAACTCTAGACTAGAGAAAACTGGCGCTCTACTCTCCCTGCCTACCCCGTGAAGGGACTGCATCCTATATACATAAATATCCTCATATGATAGTTGTGAAGTGAAGAAACAAGCCACTTTATTCCCACGAATACGGGCAATTTTAGTAATCGATACTCGCAGTAATATTGTTGACATATTTTATGCATGACATGGATACTAGTCTTTCCGTCGAATATGATTTGTACATTTTTACTTCTAATGTATACAGGTATTACTAATAATAATCTTCTTCATTAAGATTACATATAAATAAAATGAAACCGTAATGATGTCGTTTAATCTGATTTCCCCTCTATTGCACTACTATTTTTTTTTCCCCATTGGCCATGAGATTCTGGTAGACGTATATCTTAGAAATAAAAAAAAAATGTGTAGTACTACGATTTACTAGACCTCTACGCGAGAGATAATAATTATAAAGATGTAAATTATTTAGGTTCAATGCAGCAGGGCTGTAAAATCACACGAGCTCACGAAAAATTCTAGCTGCCAGTAACAGTAGGTACATATGCTATAAACTAAAAGTAGGAAACTAAATATAAACCTACTACAAATGGTAGCAGCATTGGCTGACAGTTACTGAATACTGCGTCAAAATCCAAATTTTGACGTTGTTCAGTATCCTGCGCAAATAATAATTAGCTCGAAGCGTGATAAACCAAGAATAACGCCAAATTTAAGTACATAGTTATCGGATTCTTCACAAATCGTGAGTATTATTTTTATTTAAACGCTTTCAAATCATACTCGTATTAGTAAGTAGTAAAGCCAACTCATATTGCCTTGTCGTCGTATAAGTTAGGTTATCAAAATTCCTTATTGTTAATGCATCTGTTCAGACCGGCGAATAATGAGATTTTTACCGCCGTTTAACGCCTGATGCCATATTAATTTTTGATGGAATTTATATAAATGGGTAGGTTCCTATTTTCATAAAAAATATTCGTCATACATGTTACTTCAATTAAATCGGTAACAAATAAATTAAGGAACGTCAGAAAACTAGCGTTTGAGAAAAAGCCGAAGTTATGTACAGTCGTGTCTTCGAAATGGCGGCAGTCTCGGCGGCCTTTTCTTATATATACATATTATTATTGTATATGTCCTCACGCCTTTCCACAAGGGTCCCCGAAGGGATAGGCAGAGGCGTATAGATAGTACCCACACAGCCACTTTCCATCCTTATAATGCATCTACAGTCAAAATATTTTATTGTTTTTTTATTGGCCACATTATTTTTCTACCTTCCAATTATAAAATTTTTGTAATGGTTGCATGCTCATTAGATTAAAAATTAATACTTTGTAATAATCTCTTCTTCTTATAGTGCCTCTCCAACTTGTGAAGGTTGGCAGTCAGCTCCGCATATTTCTCGCGTGATGTAATAATCTCACACAAGTGAATTTATATACATATAATTCTTGAGGGAAATAAATTTCTATAAATCTAATATTTATAGAAATTTATTATACATATATAAATACCTCTGGCTACCATTCAACAGCATAAAAGGGTGGAACTGTATGAAGGATATATATTAGTAGATGTCCACCACATAAAATAAGAAATATTTGGTTCACAAAACTAAACTAAAATTAGTCACCTGACTGGTGTCACATGGATATTAAATTAAAACCTTCATATTTGCTAACTTGTTAGTCACAACTCTATTCATGCTGCTATGTTATATTGCTTCGCAATGTGTGTGCTGTGCACCAGTATGCTTGTAGTCTGCAATTCTATTATTTATATACTAGCTCTCCCTCCCAGCTTCGCCCGGGTGAATAAGTAATAAAAAAACATATTTATTTGTATTTTTTATTTAACGTCCCTGTGCTTTCCACCTTGCGGGCGGAGTTTCATAAAATCCGTTCATAGCTGACCTCTACACTGCGTAAGGAAAACTCCTACCAAATTTCAAGTCAATCCATTTTTTAAATCAAGGCCTTATAGTTCCTGAGATTTCGTGATGAGTGAGTTCACAAATGGGATCTCCTTTATATATGTACTAGCTGTCCCGCCCAGCTTCGCCCGGTGAAAAGTACAAAAAAGTGACAGTGACCCCTGTAGTTGGACATTACTGAAGCATGACATATGCCGTTGAATTTTTTTTTACAAAAATATCTACTATGTTTTCCTTCACCTTAAAGCTCATGGTGTGATTAATCTGCCACCACAGTTTTTAATATATTTATTTTTTACTTACAGCATCTAACCCTGTCTATTGTTCTGTATTGTTTGTGATTTTACATTTAACAGTATAGAGATCTATGAAGATATTAATTCAGTTTAAATTACTAGATGTCTGGCAGGGAAGGTGGTAAAAAGAAACCGCTGAAGGCTCCTAAGAAGGAATCCAAAGAGCTTGATGATGATGACCTGGCCCATAAGCAGAAACTCAAGGAACAACAGAAAGCTTTACAGGTAATAAGACAGTTGGAGATTAGTGTTAACTGATTTTAGCTCTATGTTTGAAATGGTAATGTTGCCTGAAATATGAGGCTTTACATTTTGCCTATTGGACCAAAAATAACAAACTTATTATATCATCATGCCTAGTCCCTCATGGGGTAGGCAGAGAGAGTATCGTACCAGTTCTATCCAGATTCCACCCCCTTTTGAGTACTCTTGACAATCCTATCCTTGAATGTTTGATCCAATGGTATTCTGCTACCTTCTTTGTATGAAAAATATATTGGCAGTATTTTTTGCGTATTTCTACTCTACTGTTTTATGTATTTTTAAAACATGTTTAACTGGTTTTGTTTTCAGGAAGCAAAAGCAAAGGCCACACAAAAAGGCCCACTTACCCAAGGTGGCATAAAGAAATCGGGCAAAAAGTGACAAATCTGAATGTCTAATATTAAAACTAGGTTTTAAATTATATTTATCATATAAGAACTCCTCATTTGGTGCGATACATTTTTGAATAACCTAACCATTGTGCATGGTATAATTGTATTTTTCAAGCAGCATAATCTTATATTGGCCCAGTCAATAATAATATCAGTTGTCGTACTAACTTGCATTTTGGTTAATAACAAATAAAATGTAATATTTGTAACGTGGTCTTTTTGTGACTGTACAGTCTGTTACCTTTGCCTATTATTTTAAGCCGTTTGTCAAAAGACAAATATATCCGACATTCCCGCGATTTTTAATACTAATTAATTACCTGTTTGTTTTTGTTTTCAGTCACATTTAATTTGAAAATCGTAAAAATACATGTATGAAAAACAGGAGTGATAATAGAACTTTTTTAGATTTGTTTCAATTGATTCTTGGATAAATTTTAATTGAAAGTGTTCGGAGCTCTGAATGTTTGATAAAACATATTTTAAATTAAAGGTAAATGAATTATTTAAATGTAACCACTGGCGACGTATTGATCATGTATAAAATACATGTCCTTCATTAGGCAGTATCACATGAGTGTCAGAATATTCATGATTATTAGATTCGTAGCAAAACGCTTACGTATTTGAGGTTAGTACGTATTTTTATTATATTTATTAAGTAGGTAGGTATTTTTAAAGAAAAAATTGCGGGAACCTTGTTCTGTATTTAAATTAGGTATATCTTGTTGGGCAATTAAACTGCAAGCGTTTTAATTTCGAAAAATTATATTTACGCGCCAAATGAAATTCCAACTGTATTATTGATGCTAACAGGTTTATTACTCAATCACGCCAGAGTATATTAAATTGGAGGAGAGGAGGATAAGGATATTAAACTGAAAAGCTAGGATAAAATTGGGCACAAAAATAGATTATGTCTTGAGAGAGAACTGGCGCTCTGTTCGTTCTGCCTATCCTGTGACGCGGGTGTGTTGGTTGATTATTGATTCCAGATAAAAAACTATCGAAGAAGCAAAGTCTGAAAATCCTGAACGGATTTCGATACAGCTTTCACCGTCTCTTAGATATTTATTTGAGGAAGGGTACAATAAGTACAAATTGGACCCGGTAGGTGGCGCTGCGATCGTGTTCTAGGATTTAAAGTTTTTTTTTATCCAAGCCGAGCTAAAGCTATATTATTATATAAAGAGAATTCATCCCGTCTGTTATCGGGTTCGAATCAGCTTTGAGTTGCCATCGTGTTATTTTCACGCCTTCCCACAAGAGTCTCCGAAGTGGTAGGCATAGGTGTGTAGGTGCTTAGGTATTTTAGGTGTCAACGTGACAGATGGCGAGTCCATCGCCGTTACTCAAGCCCCACTGTATTTTCCTTCACCGTAAAACTCGTAGGTAGTGTGTCTAATCACTACATAAGTTGAGTAAAACTCATTGGTACGGTCGGATTCGAACATGCATCGTTTTGTTCTAGGCAACTACTCGAACCACTCAGCCAGCCGACCATTGTGTTTATATATAATATATTTATGTTTCAATTACAATTTCCAGTTGTAATAATGGATTTTATTAAAAATGTCTTCTCGAACTTCAACATTATACGTCAGAAAGAAGTTAAAGTCATAAAAATACTTAAAACTCCATTGAACTATACTTCCAATTCTGTTAGTATTAATAAAGTCAATGAACTGACTAATACGATTACTCTAGAAGCTACATCTAGAGCCAATAGAGATGAAATGGAACAGAAACATAATGAAATAGAACAGAAACAAGGTGAAGTAGAACAGAAACAAGATGAAGTAGAACAGAAAAAAGATGAAGTAGAACAGAAACAAGACGAAATTGAACAGAAACAAGATAAAGTAGAACAGAAACAAGATGAAATATTAACGTCAATAACTAATAAAGTTAATAGTTTTGACGTTCAAACGAACGCGCCCAATAATGACAGTATACCAGCTGAAGTTTCTATTAAAGATGAACAAACACCTACTGACATTGATAGAACTGCAGAAGCATTAAACTCTGGTGACTGTTCTCTGAAAAACAAAGACTTCGGAGAAGAATTTGGTGAAACTATTGAATGTATTGGCAGTATAGAAGTGGGTGTAAGCATTGAAAATGCTAATCTGGCTATTGATGGAAAAATACCAGCGTCAGATGGCGATAATAATAGTAAAGTCGATGATGACGATGGTGAGAAAACGTATATAGATTTAGATGAATTTGAATCAATTTTGAGAACTCAACAAATTCACACACACATTCACACGTCATTAAATTTGGATGACATTGATGAATATATTAATAATGTAGACGATAAAGTAGATACTGAATTTAATAAAAGTAATGATACCCGTTTAAGTTTGATGGATACTGACAACTTGGCTGACTTAGTTAAACGTGAAGAACTAAATTCTGAAATAATCTCTATTAGTTCCGACGATGATAATTCCGTTGATAATTTGGTTTTACACGATAACAACGATATTATTTATATATCGGACAGTGACAGCTATCATTCGTCTGATTTCGAGTTCATAAGTGAACAAGAGGCTAAACTAGACGGGTTTATAATAAACTTTAAAGCTCCTAAAAAAAGGAATCTTAGAAAAGAATCTTTGGTAAATCGCAAGGAATTTTCAAATGATTCTACTAGACTAGATCCGTTAAATATATCATTAACTGAAAACGGATCTCAAAAAGAAAACGTTAATGAAATGCAAATCCACCACGTGCCAGAAGGAGAGAACTTTCTTGCGCTGTTTCAAGGAGCTTTCAATCCAGTGTTGCCACATTCTGAGATATTTTTTATGGAAAACAAGTCTGTCAGGGTTACCAGTATGCATACAGGATTTGATGGCATTGGCTTTGATAGGCCTTCCGTGAGAAGGAGGAACTTCACGGACCCTAATGATGAGTGTAAGATTTTTGTTTTACTGTTATGATGCTTTAGCTTTTTTTTTTGCATTTGTTGATGGTAAGCGGTCACCTCCGCCTATGGTCCATTGTAACATCAGGGATATCGCTCACGCAGTACCGACCCTGCAGGAAATTTTCCATGTCCTTTGCGAACTCCAAATAAAAATAAAATTACATAATATATCCTCACGCCTTCTCACGATGATCCCCGAAGGGATAGGTAGACATATAAGGTGTATAAGTAGCACCCACATACCCACTTATCGCCAGATATCTTTTAGGTGCTAACGTGGCAGATGGCGATTCCAACGACTTTACTCGAGCACGACTAGGTAAACATACGCCTTTGAATTGCTTCTCAGACGTATGCAGGTTTCCTCTCCATGTTTTCCTTCACCGTAATACTCGAGGTGGGACTAGGTAATCACTGTTCTTAAGTTCAGAAAAACTCATTGGTAGTCGGGATTCGAACTTGCAATCTTTGTGTTGCATGCAACTACTCGAACCACTTGGCCACTGATCTTTAAGACTCACCCTCGTTCACGCCAATGCTTAATTCCATTTGACAATATAAGTTATCATGGCTATCTTCACACCCACTGTAAGGGAACGTACCCATACTACGTGATCCGTTTAGGGGGGGGAGCGGAGTCTAAAATATTACGGTCAGTCACAGGAGCGGGGGAGGGGGTAGCTCAGGTTTTTGTCACGTAGTAAATTTTTTTTTTTGCCTGTTTAATGATTAAAAATCATAATTATGAATTACTACGTGAAAACTAAAGGGGGAGAGGGGGGTCTTGGCATATACTACAAGTGGTCACTGAGGGGAGGGAGGGGTCAAAAAAATTGGTCACGTAGTATGGGTACGTTCCCTAATTATGTTGGGATAAGCAGACGTGTAACGCCATGTTTTCGTCCGTGTTTAAGTGCTAATTTATAAATACATACATATCATCACGCTGAGTCCCTAACGGGATAGGCAAATAGAACAGAGCGCCATTTCTCTCTAGGCTTGTATCGCTTCGTCCTCATTCATCAGTCTCTGCATACATGCTCGACGGTTTCTAGCACCTGACGTTCCGTCATTTAGTGTCCGTTAATATGAATATAGTTTTGACTAATAAAGCTAAACCCTTTCAGTTGAAGACGAAGCGAAGGAAAATGCTAAGAGAATATTGGAAATGTATCCAATTGAGAACAAACGACGGCGGCGAAGGTGTCGATTTAGTCCCTGATCAGTTTTTTAACTAATATTTATCCATTAAAAAAATAATCACGAAACCACCTTTTTACGCTTTATCTTAAATGTAATAATAATATATATCCTCACGCCTTCCCACAAGGGTCCCCGAAGGGGTAGGCAAAGGAGTGTAGGTTAGGTAGCACACACACCCACTTTCGATGTTTTTTAGGCTTTGTGTCATCTCAAACGTATGTAGGTTTCCTCTCGATGTTTTCCTTCAACGTAAAGCTCGTGGTGTGACTAATCTCTGTACTTCTTTCTGTACTGGGATTCTAACTTGCAATCTTTGTTGCCGGCTGCTACAAAAACCCCAAGACCACCAGTCCACCACGGCTTAGGACGTTGCTGGTTCGCGAGCAAGGGAGCTGGGCTGGTCACCACATACATTACTCTGCATACACAGTATATAGGTAACTTCACAGGTTATAAATAAAAAACGCACAGTCAATAAAATGTGTATTGTAAATATTTACAATGTTTACGAGCTACAATTTAACCTATGATAATATATATTTAAAAATGTACTTTCAGTAGCTTACATATATATTTTTATAACAATAATATATGTCATTGTAAGTTTTACACGTACATAAAGAAACCAACATTCAATGCGCATGCCCTACATAAAAAATACACCGTGGCCAATATTTATTACTATGTATAACCAAGAGGATCGGCCATATTGAACTTAGTAAATTAAACGTAAATGCCAAAATGTATGCTACATCTCTAAACATACAAAATTGTATCATAGTCTGTCTGTGTAATAACAATTTTATGACATCTGTCAAAACTATCGTATTGATATATATGTATTATAAAAATTGTAAGGATATTAATTTGTTACTCAGTAACGCCAGAACGGCTCAACGGAATTGGATGAAATTTACTAGTGATAGAATATATAAGGTATTCTATCTCTATCCCTCCCTATATATATATATATATAGCTGAGCCCGCGACTTCGTCCGCGTGGAATTGTGACTTTGTGCAGTATTTTTTATTTATTTTGGATGTGTGTGTGTATAGGGGATGCCTACGTCATAGTAGCTTTATGCATGCAAGTCTCAGCCCGAT
Organism: Drepana arcuata; assembly: GCA_016069955.1. Taxonomy (NCBI): domain Eukaryota; kingdom Metazoa; phylum Arthropoda; class Insecta; order Lepidoptera; family Drepanidae; genus Drepana; species Drepana arcuata. The sequence continues at coordinate 51,601 of JACCPG010002460.1, read as the reverse complement.
CGGTTTAAAATTTTGTTTCCCTTGGGGGTAGAATTAATCAAAATCTTTTCTTAGCGGATGCCTACGCCATAACATCTTCTGGTAGTTATATGGTGTTGTGAATATCTCGTGACGATGCAATACAAGAAATAGTCTCCAAAGATAACAGTTTCAAAATGATTCTAGTGCATACATTACAATAAGTACACGTCAAACATGCCTTTGTGGCAAAATGTAATTTTACATCTAAAGCATTGGTACTCAAAAGGTAATGCTCTCGCTCACAGCTAAATGCAGTTTATTCCAGACCTGAGATCTCTTTTGACACGGGGCGTTTATTTCGCCATTTCCACTCCTGTCAGATTTTTTTAACTATGGTAACTGTAATGTTATATTTTGTATGTGACCTGGCATTCAATAAGTGTCCCGAATCGAAGTCATTTTTGAATTGAAGTGAAACTAATATAAAATATACTATTGTTTAATGCAGGCTGTGTCTGCAGGGGGCCCCTGGTGATCGGACAAACATTTTGCAGGGCGGTGTCGAACTATTAAATTTGTCGGATTATACAGTACTAAACTATAGCCGGCGGCTTTACCCGCGTAAAATTGTATTTTATCAGTAATTATATTTCTGGTAGAAAACCCATCCTACGTGTAGATTTGCTGATTTAGCTCATCTCTCTGGTCTCTGGATAAAATTGTATTTATAGTCTTTTTCGTTTTCCTTTTTAGTTATCTTTGCGTAAAAGGTGAAGAAACATCCTTACAAATTGTCATATTCAAAATAATAATAATATTTCGTGGACCATCAAGGGTTAACAAAGGGGATATTTTATCCCGTTATTTGAACTGCAGTTGGCGAATCCGAGGGCGCAGCCAGTGTCTTCATAAAGAAGAACAAAGGCAAAGGTGTAGAAGTAAAAACCACACATGGCCTTTCCTGCAGAGTTATTTTAAGTGCCAATATGACAGATGGCGAATCCATCGCCGTAACTCAAGCACGACTATGCATACGCGTTGTGGTATTTTGTCTAATATTATGGGATTATCATTCAGATCCATATTGTATCGAAAACAGACCTCTTGGTGGTTTTTAAATCCCAGACTTGTACGTTTGATGGTGTACGTCACTTATATACTTTTACCGATCATGTCGCGTATTACGTCAAACAGTAAAATAATTAATAAGAGTAACAAATTGGAAAATAATTCTAATTCTTCTGTACGTGTGTTTGTCACCTTGCTTTTAAACGGCTGGACCGATTCGGATTAAATGTTGAGTGTATATAGGTGTGAATTTGAAATTGAGCCCGGTATATGGCGCTGCAATCATGTTTCAAGAGCTTTTATTCATGGTTTTTCACTCATCGCAGCTGGGCGGGACAGCTACTATATAATATAATCAACTAAACGTTAATTAGGCCGCTAGACCGATTTAGTTGTTTTTGTGCTTCAGATTTACTATTTGACCCGATAGATGGAACTATCGTGTTTTCTATACCTTCATCCAAGCGATGCTGAGACAAGAGAAGGCAAACTTCTCAAAGTTTTGGGTAAACAACAAATTACAACAATGAAACTACATTCCGTCAAACACGAATATGTACAAAATGTACCATAATTGTGTACACAACTGTAAAATACCCTATAAGGCGGCAATAACTGCTTACTATCGGGTCGCTATTCCCACAAGGGTCGCCGAAGGGGTAAGCAGAGGTGTATAGGTAGTACACACACCCACTTACCTTGTCACTTACTTATAAATATGATAACTTTATATAGTAGTCTTACTTAGTCGTTTCCGAAGGAAGGAACCCAATCCAGATAGTAAAAGCATGCGTAGAACGACAAACAATTTGTTCGGAGCAGTTGTACACATTGTCAGCCGCGGACGGTCAAATATAAAAATAACCAACGTTTGTAACAACTGGGCGTTTATAATTTAGTTTTCCGTTTGGCCGGCGACCTTGGCGGTGGCACTTCAGTCTTCTTGCTCTGTAAAGATATAATGTCATCATTAATTCGCGGAAGGTATCATATATATACATATATATACTAACTTATGCCCGCGTGGGGTTCGAAAAAGTAGCTTAAGGCTTATAAGCCGTGGTGGCCGAGTGGTTCGAGCAGTTGCCTGCGACACAAAGATCGCAAGTTCGAATCCCGACTGTACCAATGAGTTTTTCTGAACTTAAGTACAGTGATTAGTCACACCCCGAGCTTTACGGTGAAGGAAACATGGAGAGGAAACCTACATACGTCTGAGAAGAAATTCAAAGGCGTATGTATAGTCGTGCTGTAGGAACGGCGATGGCGCGATATAAAAAGTGGGTGTGTGGGTATTACCTATACACCTCTGCCTACCCCTTCGGGGACCCTTGTGGGAAAGCGTGAGGATATATTATTTTTATTATTTTCCTGCTACAATCGGTTCAGCCGCTATGCCGTGAACTAGCATCATACTTTATAATATTAGAACTTTGAATTTTCGGGATTAAATACAAAAAAGTATCTATGTCCTATTCCTAGGTATAAGCTATCACCATTTCAACTTTCAGCCAAATCGGTTCAGCCGTTAGGCCGTGAAAGAACCGCAAACATCCAAACTTACAAACTTTCACATTTATAATATTAGTAAGATAGTAAGATATCTAATAAAGCTTCATATTACTTGAAATATTAAAATAATTCAAAATGGCCGCAATCCGCCGTCACTGTGCAGACTGCCGCATCCGCGCCGCGCCCGCGCACTCTCGTTATTTTGTCTCTCGTGTTTTCGCGGATGGATGTATAGATATTCCTGTCTGTATGTTTGGTGTTTTGCCAGAAGACTAAGAGCGCTTACTTATTTCTTAGCGTGAGTTGGCTTGTAGCCGTTCTAATTAAATACCTTGGGACAATTCCACACAAATTGACCTACTCCCAAATTCAGCAAAGCTTGTGTTATAGTAACTAGACAACGTAATACTTACCTACTTATATAGATAAGATCCAAGACTAAGGTACAAATACTCGTGTTCATCACACAAATATCTGCCCATAGCGAGACTCAAACCCGCGACCTCAAGTTTCGCAGTCAGGAGCTCTAGCCACTAGACCAGACGACCGTCAAGTCAAATTATGATCAATACAAAAATTACTCACATCTCTCGATCGCTTCGCTCGAGGCTCCCCAACATCTTGCTTATCCTTATCCTCGCCTTTATCTTCTTTCGCTTCTTCCTTGCATGCCTCTGGTTCCTTCTCTTCTGCAACCTTATCATTTACTTCTCTCTCACTCTCTTTCGTTTCAGTCTCACTCTCCTTTGGACTTTCCGTCTCTTTGGGAGGGATGTCTTTATCACTTGACGTTTGTTCCTCTACTTTTTCTTCTGTTGCAACATTATTTTCCACTGCTGTTACCAATTGGGTATCCTCTTTTGTTGGTTCTTCTTTCTTTATCTCTTGGTCATTTTCTATAGTCTCTCTGTTTGATTCTTGTACTTCTTCTGTATTTATACTCGGCTCCTTTTCCTTTTCTTTCTCCTTTTCCTTCTCTTTCTCCTTCTCTTCATGTTGTTGTTTTCTAGAGGATTGTCGTTTCAGTGGTGTCTTCGCTGGTGTTGTGTTTGTAGTTTTCTTTGCTTTAACTGCAAAATACAGTTGTTAGTTACAACCAGTATTAAACAAAATATTTTTTTATAATACGTAGCATCTACACAAGAAATAGCTGTGATTGCTATAGCTAGTGAAATCCACGAAGACGCGCCCACTATTCTTCCTCGTAGTTTATAGTGTAAGTGTGCAACCTTCCACTAATGTTTGACTATTATCGGTACACACTGATTACGTATGAGTGCACACGAACACTACAATTAATAGACTCTGGTCATACTCCCCGCATCCCGCGACCCCCTTGATTGGAAATTGGTGGCGCGGGCGTCTTCGTGGATGTCACAATCTGTATGATGGCTTGTGTTTTGTTCAATATCTACAATGTACAGACATGGCCAGTAATTTTTGTATATGTACAGATATGTTAATGCAGTAATACCAATGGCATTTTTCTTCTTTAGTGCTTCGTCCGCTTCTGGGTCCTCGTCGTTGGCAGCATCCACCGCCGCTCTCATCGTGTGGGACGTTGGCACCGACATCTCTACAAAACCAACATACATAATGATATCAACACGTCGGACCCCTCACGGCGTAGGCAGAGAGAGTAGATGTAGAGTAGGTTCGACAACGAGCGAGTGATACCCTTGGTGTATCAAGCGTCCGATCCACTTTTGTGATAAAGAGAATACCATAAAGAAATCAGCATTTTGAAAAAAAAAAAGAGTTTGAGAACAAAATCTTAAATACGTGAAGTCCGTAACTGAGAGTCTGTGACAGACGCAATCTGTCATTGACACCTAAATATAACATAAAGTTAAGCCAAATTAGTTATTACACCCGGGCCTGTCTCTCCACACCTTCGCACAAGTGCCCGAAAGGGTCCCACCCTTTCGGGGAGTGTGTCAGTCCAACCCACTTTTCGCCAGCGATGTCTCAGTTGCCAACGTAACAAATGGCGAGTACATCGCCGTTACTCAAGCTCGACTATAAATTATAACGTCTTTGTATTTTAGCTGTACAATGAAGGCAGGTTTCCTCTCGATGTGTTCCTTCACCGTAAAGCTCGTGGTGTGACTGATGTCTGTACTAAGTTCGGAAGTACTCATTGATACAGTCGGTATAAGAACTTGCAATCTTTGTGTTTTAAGCGAATGCTCAAACACCTCTGCCACCAAGTCGCTTCTGGGGCCATCAAAATGCTGCTAATGAACATTTTTAAGCATGTATCTCCTTATAAAGCTCACCCAGAGGCTCATGCACCATCTCCAAGAGTTCATCCGGGGTCAACTTGGATGTCACTTTCTTGAACTGTATCACGCGTTCCGAGAAGAATTCCCAGAACGAGAGGCCTTCTGGTGGACTGAACAGCTCCTGAAATATAAATAAATACATAAACATGTTAGTTTAGTACACTAATAGCCGTACATTAACCTTATATCTTGCTCTGTTCAGGAAGGAAACACTCAACAAAAAGGTAATCGAATTGTTTTAAGGCAATAGATACTTCTCAATTAATTGTTTTAAAATTTTACGACGTTCATATCTGATATTATACAAATACATAGTATTATACTAATACACGGTCGACATTAAGTCCGCCTGAGTAATAATTTTTACAGGAAGTTTTTGAATAAATAAATAAAACTAAATAGTAGTCCCTACGCTTCGGGAACAAAACAAAATGTCACGGTATATGCATATAGTACTGCTGTAAAGAGCATGACACCTTACAACAGTATTTATAGTATAGCTTATGCGCTTGCGTGTGTGTGCGTGTGTGTGAATGCGTGTGGCTGCGTGTGCGTGCGGCTGCGTGTGCGTGCGGCTGTGTATGCGTGCGTGCGTCTGCGTGTGTGCGTGCGGCAGCGTGTACGTGCGGCTGCGTGTATGCGTGCGGCTGCGTGTGTGCGTACGTGCGGCTGCGTGTGTGTGCGTGCCTGTCACCTTCATATTCCTGTAGAGCGCGTCCGCCTGCTTCCTGATGCGGTGCGCCTGTTTGCCGAACACGAGCGCGGCGCTCTCGCTGAGGTCCCACGAGGGCGTGTTGCCCACGTAGGCGCGCATGCGCTTCACCGTCTCCAGGCACGACGGGTGCTTCAACAGCATCAGTGGTTTCACATCCAGGTCTGAACGCATAAATTATCGATTAACTAGCTGCAACATCTTCTATATATATATATATATATATATATATATACCTCAACACCTAATATACCTCTGGCGGAAAGTGGGTATTACCTATACACCTCACCTCTGAACCACGGCTCTTAATGTATAATCTTAAAATAATAAATATATATATTTTAACCATGCAACATGAGGAAGAGATGTAGTATTGCGGGCTATTCATGCAATTTATAGCCTTAGAGCTCGTGATTCTCTCAGAGAATTATTCAAAGAAATTGACATATTGACCGTGCCATGTCAATATATATTACATAATGTGTTATATATTAGAAAGAACATTGTAAAGTATAAGAAAAATTGCGACTTGCATACATTGAATACACGTAATAAAGATAAACTCCATGTACCTTCAGCTAGATTGCATAAAACTAGCAACTCATTTGTTGGGCAAGGTATACGCTTTTTTAATAAGCTACCGCAGAAAATAATTGAATTACCTTTTGTAGAGTTTAAAGCTGTCATTAAAAGTAAATTAATACAAAAAGCTTATTATACAATCAAATCAGATTATTTGAATGATGGCCATACATGGCAATGAATTGCTCCTCTTATACAGAGTTTATATGTTATTTAATATTTTTCTACCCCTACGTAAAAGGGAACAAATGTTAAAAGAGAAAACCGGGGAGTTTTGCCGTTTCTTCTCCTGGCAGGTATTTTTCTTGGAAACGGTGGTAACTTTAGTTTTTGTTAAGTATATGACGTTCAATAAGTGTTCCCTGTGTCCCTGTGCGTTGAATAAAATATTTTGATTTTTGCGGAATAAAATCTAAAATTCACACCGGAATCAACTACATCAGTCCAAACGAAGACACGGGTTGAAACTAGTATATAAACACGTACCCATCAACTCGTCGAGCAGCTTTAGGCACAAGTCGGTGTCCGCTTTCTCCAAGCACAGGCAAGTTTTGATCTTCGCATCCAGTTCTATGAGTTTCATTTCAGTTTTTAGGAATTGCACTCTTGATCTCTTCTCCTCTGCATAAAGAGAATAAAATATGTTTTATGTTAACAGTTTTAAATATGTCCTCGAATAAGGCCAGGTCTTCAGGTAGGCAGAGGTGTAACAATATCCACTTTACGTGTGTATATCACACTGCACATAATACAAATTTCATATATATTTAAACAAAATAATAATAACGATATTGTTTGAGGGAGTACAGCTATACAACAGATTACCAAATGATGTTAAAGAGTGCAACAATATAAAAATGTATAAAAGTAAACTTTGAAGTATATATACACATTATAATTAACTATAAGTCAGAGAAGAATAAGCTATTTTATATAAAAAAAAAACATTGTATCTCATTGTAAGTAAACTTTTAAGTGTTTATGAGAATAAAGTCTTTAAACACATATACACATACATATCACGAAGGCAAGTGCCACCTCTACCAACATTTCCAAAGATCTACCGAGTTTTAGTGTCTTGCTCAAATCTACTAACATGCAAAAAATAATGGTCCTTTTTTTTAACACGTAACAAAAAAAGAAGAAAAATATATCACATTCGAATTCTGAAGTCTTTTGGTGAAAATTGGTGGCAGATCTACCCACTCTTTAAAGTCGGATTGGTAAAAAAAACTACAAACTTTTCAATGAGGGAATTTTCGGGTTGGTAACGAAATCATAATATATACATACATATAATCACGCCTCTTTCCCATAGGGGTAGGCAGAGACCACTTTTTTCTACTTGCTATCCTTCGCTATCGCTATCCTTACTTCGCTTTCTATTCTTTCGCTCCGTCCACTTTCATTATTCTCTTCATACATGCTCTTCAGTTCAGGGTACTCTTGACCTGGCCTTTTTTTAAGACGTGCCTAATTTGGTTTAGAAGCGTCCGCCTAGGTCTACCCCTTCCAACACTTTCATTCACACTCGCCTTATACACTTCTTTCGTCAATCGTTCTTCAATCATTCTCTCGACATGAAATCATATTACATAAATAAATATGTACATATATGAATTTAACACTGGTCCCACAGCGGGCCACGAGCAGTGTTGTATAAAATGCTCACCTGTCTCCCTCTCCTTGTCCAGCGCAGCTATCTCCTCGTCTGTGAGGTGGAGCTGCATCACCAGCTGACCCAACACGGACTGCGACGTTATTTGACCTTTTTCTGTAACAAAGATAAATAAATAAGAGTACTCGAAACCGACGAGCTTGTATGAAGAGACTGATGAATGTGGACGAAGCGAAAGAGGTATGTAAGTCTAGAGAGAACTGGCGCTCTATACTCTCTGCCTACCCCGTTAGGGACTTGGCGTGATGATATGTATGTATGTATGTAAAAATAAATAAATATAGCTAGTTGCCCGCCCAGCTTCGCTCGAGTGAATAAATACGATGGTGGCGCCACCTATCGGGTCCAATTGTGAATCTAAACCATTCTCGTATCCACCTGAAGATACAGAAAATTTCATTAACGACTTTAATCCAGCCGTTTAGTAGTTCAGTGACATACAAACGTACAGAAGAAATAAATATATAAAGAAGATGTGTGTGTTTGACACCCGACCTCTTATACAAGAGGGTCACGATTTTTTCCTCAACTGTAAAGCTTTAGTAGGTATATAACGATAAATATTTATACAGCAGTACAATCAACCATGATAAAACATATGGCTTTTATATCGGCAGTCTATTTACCTTAAGATAACACTTGTTCAGTATTGCAAAGTAAAGATACCAGTGTATAAATTCGCTGACATTGGTATCGCCTTCGTGGCGCAATTGGTTAGCGCGTTCGGCTGTTAACCGAAAGGTTGGTGGTTCGAGTCCACCCGGGGGCGAAATATTTTTTGAGCTGTAAAATTATTTTCGCAGCAAAATGCTCAACACAATCTTACATCAATACATTGAAATTAATAATTCCATGAAAAGATGTCATTTGCTTAACAAAAATAAGTATTATTCAGTAGCTTTAAATTTCAAGTGCTATGCAAATATGTCTACAATTTGATCGAACATATGTATTTGAACACATTTATCATGAGGCTTAGTTCCTCACGTCTAGGCATAGATAGTAGAGCGCTAGCACTCTATACTTACTCTTTCGCTTCACCCAGTCATAAGTCTACATAAATATCGAACAATAAAAAAATTGGAGAACTCACAACCAACATTTAAAAGCCTGATGAATGTGGCTGAAGTGAAGCAAGTCAAACGATAACTGGCACTCTATCTACCCACTCGCTTTGTTCGTAAGTATTCGTCAAATTAAAGTTATTCATCAGTCACTTCATACATGCTCGTCGGTTTAGTTATACTAGAGGTATGTAAGTCATAAGATGGCGCTCTACTCTATCTACCTATTCGCTTTGTTGATATGTATTTGTCAAATTAAAGTTATTCATCAGTCACTTCATACATGCTCGTCGGTTTAGTTATACTAGAGGTATGTAAGTCATGAGACAACTGGCGCTCTACTCTATCTACCTATTCGCTTTGTTTATATGTATTTGTCAAATTAAAGCTATTGTCACTTACCAAGTTGCCCTTTGAGTGTGATAGCGTTCAAGGCGGCTTGCTTGTCCCACTGCAGTCTCGTCGCCTCGTTCTTAAAGCTCGTGGGACGGGACTGGAATAACTTAATCCCTACGTACTGGCCACTGGGCAGGTATGCTATTAGTAAGTTCTCCTTTTCTGGATCATCTGTTGGGTAAAAATAAATAAATAAATAAAATAAATTTGGTTTTATCACCATCATCACTAAAATTCCTGAAACGATTGCAGCGCCACCTATCGGGGCCAATTTTGAATCTAAATTATTACCTTACTGCGGCCCGTCCCGGCTTTGCAAGGGTAGACATTTATTTTTTAAACATTTTGGCATGAATTTTTTTTCTTGCATTAATATAGCCTATATTATTAATATATATTATTATTATTATATCAGTGGGAATGTAGCATTCAAATGGTGAAAGAATTTTAAAAATCGGTCCTGTACTTTTTGAGACCATTCCTTACAAACATACTTACAAACACAAATCTTTCCTCTTTATAATATTAGTAAAGATTTGTTAATACTACAGAGTAGGCAAAGAATAAAACGTCGTATTTATTTTATTTTTATTAATAGCCGTACATGCGTTACAATGCCACGCAAATTTTATTGCGATCGGTTGAACATCATGAACGTAAATATGCTGCAGCGCCATCTACTGCTTCGCTTCATCCACCTCTTCATAAATCAATCCCAATCTTTGATTGCTCGTCCGTCCATCAGTACGACAACGATAATTGTGTTAGTGGAATATTTACACACAAAAAACAAAACAAACTAACAACTTTATTATATTGATATTGACAACAATAATATTCAATAATTAATTTTCATATCAATCAAAAGTTTATTTTCTTCCGGGTACATAGCTAATATTTTCATGTACGCTTCACTTTCTTCGCGTTCCAATTCGACGTTCAAACGTCCATTTTTTTTTATATAATCCGAATATTTTACATCGGGCCCCATATCTCCAGAAATCGTAGACATCTCCACACATTTTCCACTATTCAATTCATCTTTTGGTTCAAATAATTGTACAAAATCTTGACCCTTGTATATTTTATGGCCATTGATTGGGGTATGAAAACTATTGCTGTCCAAATTTTTATATGTTTTGTTCAAAGAAGTGACGGAGCTGAAAGAATCGTTTTGATTTTGGAATGAGTCTTTTATACTAGATACGTCCGAGTTAGTTTGGGTCAGCTTATGCGGCACATCTTCGTCATTCAATACATTTAGCGAACCTAATATGAGACCGCCAAGGTTATTCGATACTTTTTCTGTCCTTGATTCGATATTTTGGGCTTCATTGATTAATTCATTGGCAGTAATTGGTGGCAAATATTGGTCTATTTTATCAAATGTTGGGCCAACCATTCGAGTTGTATTTTCAGATACTGCTTGCTTGGTCGGAGGAACGAATTTTTTTGGTTTAGCGATACCAGGGCGACTAATATTTTTCGTATTTTTATTTCTTCCAAACTTTGGAATAACTTTTTTCGAGGATTCTTTCGAAACTTGTATATCAGTAGTGTTATGTAGACTAACGTCTGTAAAAGTATATTTAAAAAATATTGAAATAGAAACTGAATTTTACGAAAATAACTATAATTAAGATTATTATCAGTACTTTGTTTGAAATTTATAACAATATTATAATAGTATTTAGGTAAGCAAAGGTGAAATAGCACCCACTTCCTGAAAAATATGTTTTTTATATATCAATGATCAAGGGATATGAATATGTAAATTCTCTTCAAACATATTCAAACATATGCATCCCTCTCGATATTTTTCGTCACCTTAAAGTATTTTAACCATTTAATTTCATGAAACTCATTAGTAAAGATCACGGGACATCGAAATATTGGGTTCGAACTACAGCACGTTATGTAAGTAAAAAAAAAACCTTAACAAAAATCTTCAAAAAAAATCACAACTTACCATTTTGCGTATTCGAAATCGATGCCAAATCACTTTCGTACATTCCCAAACAAGCATCCGATGCGAAATTATCATCATATTGACTAAATATATCTGCATTTAAGTTAAATAATGATGATTCCTCCATTATTTCAATTATTAAATTTATTATTAAGTAAACTTTGTATTTAAATTACGACCGTAAAACGCTGCGAGGCCACGCCATTTCGCGGGAAAATGTAATTTGAATTAAGAACAATATTTTTTTAATATCTGGTTTGAAAGAACAGACAATTATGTTGTAGTTTCAAGTTTTATTCCTTTTTTAAATTAGTGGTAAGGTTAACGAGTAATTTGTTTTATTAACACGTTTTGTTATAACAAAAAATATTTTAAACTGATAAATATGACTCTGACGGAAAGTGGGTGTGTTGGTATTACCTAGACACCTCTGCCTATCCCTTCGGGGACCCTTGTGGGAAGGCGTGAGGATATATTATTATTATATTTATTTATTTATTAAATATGATACACATTAGCAAATTTTTCTACTGAAAAAATTGTTCTGCAATATGAAAAGAAGGAGGAAGCGTACATAGGCGACGGTAGCCCTTTACCATCAGGCAGGCATCATACTTATTTGCCATCTCCGTAGCATAAAGTAAAGAGGTTTAAAAGTCTAGAACTGGCACTCTATTCTCTCTGCCTACCCTTTAGGGACTCGGTGTAATATGTAAAAAAATCTTACCAGATTTAAATGGCTCTTTTAAATCTTCTATTTCTGACTGCAACAAAAAAAGATAGATTAGTTAATAATAATAAACACATGTTTGGAATTAAAAGTCCTTTTGAGTCTTTAAAAAAACCTCACCTGGGGTACAGCGTTAAAGGAAGATATAGCATTCTTTACGGCCGACTTTTCTTTATCTTTTTCTGCATCCTTCTCGACCGACGGGGACGTGCCGCGACGTTTCTTCGGCGCTGGTGATGGCAGCACTGACTTTTCCTCGCCTTGTTCGTCTATGTACCTGTATATGAACAAATAGTTAAGACATAACATCCAATATAAATGCATACAGTGCCTAAATATATGATTGAGCAAAGCGAAAGGAAGAAATGAGTGACCTTATAATTGCTAAAATATTTGCCGTAAGGATAAGCTACACATGTCCAATCTTTATTTTTATTATGTTATTAATAGTTTCCGAAAAAACTGTTACAAACGAGTATTACCAGTTAATAATATTGTGAGTTTGTTATCTTTGGAGCTATGTTTTATTGCATCGTCATGAGGATATATTCACATTTCAGAACAGCAGACAGCATCTAGAAGACATCCTGTACATACATCCACGCACCCCGCCAATTTCTAGTAGAGGGGATTGTGGGATGCGGGATATACAATATCGGATAAATTGGCTTTTATGTATGCCGCAATCGCAAACATAGTTCAACACTCAACAACTACATTTCGGCAGAGGCATTATTAATATCTGGATTTTACCAAACATTAGTCAATTGTTTTAACTAATGTTATAACCAAAATCCATTTCATTGACCTCAATATCAGCTGATTGCAAAGTCGAATACATGTAGACTTAGCTTTACACTGTACATTTAGTTAAATACATGGGACGGATACAGAATAAACAAACTAATTAAATCTACTTTGATTTGGATTAAAAAAAATCGTGTTAATAACTGCCCGCGAAAGGCCCGTCAAAATCGGTGCAACCATTTCCGATATTAGCCGGAGCAAACAGATTAGTCACACCACGAGCTTTATGGTGAAGGAAAACATCGTGAGGAGACCTGCATACGTCTGAGCAGAAATTCAAAAGGGCGTATGTATAGTCGTGCTTGAGTAACGGCGATGGACTCGCCATCTGTCACGTTGGCACCTAATATACCTCTGGCGGAAAGTGGGTGTGTGGGTATTACCTATACACCTCTGCCTACCCCTTCGGGGACCCTTGTGGGAAGGCATGAGGATATATTATTATTATATGTTTTTTTTTCAGTATCATATACATTTTCATATGCATTTAGATAAAAAAAAAACTGGAAGATTCTACAAACAGAAATCAATTTATATTTTTGACAGTTGCCTGGTCTTGCCAGAAAAACAGCTACAAATCTTGAGGATGCGGGTTCGATTTCCGCTGAGGACTGATATTTGGGAGATGAGCACTAGTAATTGTTATTTAATCTCAATTACCTCTATCTATCTATATACATAAGTATTAGTATCGTTGTCTAGTTCCCATAGTCAAAGTTTTGCCAAGTCTGTTACTATTCAGTCTTCGGTATTCGGTTAATTTGTGTAGAACTGTCCCTAAGAACAAAGTATTTTTATATTTATACAAATAAATAAAATTGGGGTGTCTTTGTAATATTAAAATAACCGCTTTTTACTAACTGCATATGGATGCATACACGGTACATGTACCAAAATATTTATTTTTTTAATTTTTGAGTGTCTGTTTGTTCACTGGCAGATAGCTGATATAAAAAGGAGTAACTTAGGCTACTTTTATTTAAAAAAACTGAACAATACTTTGTATGTTAAATTCCACGCGGACGACGTCGCGCACAGCTAGTGTATTGATAAATGTAATGCTTACCTCTTTGGCCTGATCTTCCTGCCACTTCTGCTGACAATTTCCTCTTCCTTCTTCTCCTCATCCTCGAGCTCGTCCTTCTTGGCCTTTCCTCGTGGGGTCTTGGGTGGAGCTTTTGGGGTAGCTGGGGTTTTCGGCTCAACCTTGGACTTCCGGCCTTTCTGCTGTTACAATTATTTCAATTCATAATGAAATTTTATGAAAATTATTCCATTCGGATATTAGAATAATGCAGTAATTTCAATGTTCCAATAAAATATTATTCTTTAAACTTCACACTTTCCCACAAAGAGTTCCTTGTAGTCCTTGTGGGAAGACGTCAGGGGGTTGGCAGAGGTGTGTAGTAGCTCGGATGATTGCTTTAATAATAATAATTATCTTTATTTCAGGCAACACAATAAGGCCAACAAACATTCACGAGTTTTACAGTGAAGAAAATCATCGGGAGGAAACCTGCATACGTCTGAGAAGCAATTCAAAAGCGTATGTATAGTCGTGCTTGAGTAACGGCGATGGACTCGCCATCTGTCACGTTGGCACCTAAAATATATCTCCGGCGAAAAGTGGATGTGTGGGTACACCTACAAACCTCTACCTACGCATTGAAAAAAGGCGTGATTATAAAAAAATATTAACCCCACTTGCCTTCCCCTCGTCGATAACCAGCGCCCCAGCGTCATCTGAATCTTCCACAGCTGGTTCTGCCACTGTCGTATTCGGTGTCTGAAAATTTTGTATTTAGTTAGAATTTAATATAGGACTGGATTCACTAAGTGTTCCCTGTGTCCCTTATGTTGAATAAAATATTTTGATTTGATATGCATTGTGACAATTATCTCACACTGTAACCGTTTCCGTGTAAAAATTGTTTTCATTAAAAAAAAAGCCCTGTTATTGTAACATTTTCCATTGATGCTCTGCTCCTATTGGTAGTAGCATAATGCTATTGCTATGTAGCTTAGAACCTTCCTCTATAAACCGGGTATGTAATGTAGAAATATATATTTCCAACTGGATTAGTAGTTCCTGACATTAGCGCGTTCAAACAAACTCTTCTCATCTTTATAATATTAGTATAGGTCTGTAAGAAAAGTATATCTTCATATCTTCACCCCTTCCCACGAGGGTCACACCTCAATGCAGTGTGTTCTATTCTTGTTAGTCCCCTCGACAAATCAATCACAAATCTTGAAGTATCAACTTTAGCTATGGACTTTTACTCTATGGATTCAATATGAACTTGAAATTAGGTTTACATTTCATGTTTCTTGTTATTTGAATCCAAATACACATAATGGTAATACAGATTAAGTATATTTTTAAACCAAAGCTGGTTTTGAAGTTATGAACGTGCATAATGTGGATGGAGTTAAAGAAGTCGGAAGTCTAGAGAGAACTGGCACTGTACTCTCTCTACCTTCCCAGTTAGGGACTCGGTCTGATACGTACAATTATTATTCCTAATTTCAAAATATATTTTAGAACACATATTCCAAATTTTCTTAATTTGAAAACCACTTGACATTAGGTTCATAGAGCTAACATACAAAAAGACTTACTTTAAAATATAACATTGTCTATGTTTCTATGACATAATACATTGACAATATGATTATTTTACTTTCATGTATGAGGAATAAGGTCACTCTTTGAACTTAGGCAACATTTCTTCAAAGGCTTTATCCCCTGGAGGAGCAGTGATACCTTTGGCGTAAAGACTTGCTAGTGGACATCGTTATGAAGCCTAGTAGGCAGAGAGAGAAGACCGCCAGTTCTATGAGGTTATCCAGCTAATATATAATATAAATAATAATAAAAAAAAAATCCTCACGCCTTCCCACAACGGTTCCCGAAGGGGTAGGCAGAGGTGTATAGGTAATACCCACACACCCACTTTCCGCCAGAGGTATATTAGGTGCTAACGTGACAGATGGCGAGTCCATCGCCGTTATATAATATAATTAATAATAATAATAGCCGATCCAGGTAATAGTAAAATATTAAAAGTGTTATCACCTCATCAGGTATCGTATCGTCCGCCGCTGTCGTGTCAGCCAATGTTTCGTCGAGTGTCTCGTTCCCTGTGTCATTGGCAGATGTGTCCGCTGGCAACTGGAAATTTAAACAAAGCAGGCTGTGAACCATGTTTTCCTCACTAACATATGTAGCCATGGTTGGGTTCAATAAGTGTTCCCCGGTGTCCCTTACGTTGAATAAATTATTTTTGATTTGATGTTAAGAAAGGCGACGGACTCGACTCGTCTGTAACGTTTGCACCTAAGTTCTATCATTTCGGTGTAACAAATCGCTGTGCCAAAATTAATCCTCACCCATTCCATTGAAGTGATTGCATATCAAACATTCACATTTATAATATACTAGCTGTGCCCGCGACTTCGTCGACGTGGACGGCATTTTTATCTTTCATAATTTTTTTTTTCAATAAAAAGCATCCTATGTTACTTCTGATACCTCCAAGAATATGTGTACAAAGTTTTATGATGATCGGTTAAGTAGTTTTTACGTGAAAGGGTAACAAACAAACTTACATTCACATTTATAATATTAGTAAGGATTAAGGATACATACATATATATAATCACGCCTCTTTCCCGTAGGGGTAGGCATAAACCACTTCTTTCCTTACATCATTCTTTCGCTTCGTCCACTTTCATTCATTTTCTTCATACATGCTCTTTAGTTTAGGCTATAATAATATTTAAAATATTAGTAGTAAAACCCAATTTACAAAACTAAGTATAAAGATGGCTAAATAACTGCAAATATTTGAAGTGATATGTGAAATGCTTACCTCCATGGGCACACCAATAACTTGTTCCAATGGAACATTGTTTGCGAAATCATGTTCAATCTGTTTGACTCCATCATTGAAGTCTCGTCTCTTTACCGTCTTGGTCAGGAATTTGTCTTTATTCTCCGCATAGTCAAATATCATATTCGGAGGCAGGTTTGCTCTGGAGCAATTAAAATAAAAGAAAATATAAATACCTTGGGACAGTTACACACAAAAGGACCTAGTCCCAAACTAAGCAAAGCGGAGAACTACTTGACTATTATGTACATAGTTAAATAAATATGCACATAAACACAAGACTTTCGAGACTATGGTACAAATACTGGTGTGCATCAAATACATATCCACCCTCAGTGGTAGTGGAACCTGCACCTTCCAGCTTCTCATTCAGATGGTTAGGCCGCCAGACCAGATGGCTTAACATAGATGTAATAGTAAAATATTGTACATTTTCTTCCTTCTTAGCTAGCTTTATTTGTAATGTTACAATTAATAAGCATATTAACCTATATAAATCTTTATTTGTTCACTATTGTATTAGGTTAACCTGTAAGGACAGTTGTAAGTATAATAAGTAAATAAAATCTTTTAATCATGTTTATCTAATCCATATATATCCGTATATTATAGTGTATGTATACTTTTCCATCTTGAAAAGGTTTTCAAGATTTGAGCTCAAATAAAGACAATATAAAATCCATCATATTGCTAATAGCATAAAAAAACAAAATTACACTTACGTCTCACCAGTTCCATAGAAATATACAAAATATTTCTTGCCATTCAATCTTTGAACCTGAAAACATAATGCCAGCTAGTGTCAAGACAAAAAAAAAATAGTTATTAGCCCTACAGGGTAGGCAGGAGTCTTGACTTAGAATGACTATTCATAATATATGGAGATTTGACTAGAAACATGCTGCTCTGTCTGGGCTGTAGAACTAATGTTCAGAAAATATAATAACAATTCTTCATAATGTTACTAGTTAATCTTATTGAGAGGCAAGCTTGTTATTTTGAACACACTCCCAGGAACTACAACTTAAACCAATTTTATATTGTTTTGCATTTGATAGCCCTTTTTTAAGGAATGCTCTAGAATTTAGCGTCAAAATCACCATGCAACTATTACCCAAGAAAGTGTGTGAAGGTGACACCACTTCTAGTGTAAATATCAGTCCACAAACTCTAAAAATATACTAACATATAACAATGCTATTGCTTTTCTGCAAAGCTTCAATGAGATAGTATTTAAATGAATATTCTAATATTAAATTAACCACCAACACATTGAGAACAAGAGGAGTCTTCTAGAAACAACACTATATCTATCTCGCATGTCTAAGAACTTGGGAATAAGCGTCAGCGTACTATTAACTAAGACAGAGTAGGTATAAAACAAAAGCTATACGCAACTATGTCTAATATAGTAGAATATTGCCAAGATACAGGAAAAGCACACACATTATTGTTTAATAAACCGATTATTTACACACAGAGACCAAGTACAAGCGTAAAGGCGTCAAGCAACATGTCTCCCGCGCTTGCATCCTAATTAGAAATGTATTTTGACTTTTTTCAGATCGTATCATGTTTAAACTACATCAATCTGGATGTTGTGTACTCACCCTAGCAGGCCACGCTGGATAGCCTTTAACTTTTGCGAATATAAAGTCGCCAGATTTGTATTCTCTCACTTTTTTGCCCATTTTCGTTGATAGCCGCTTCGAAACACAAGCACTAACACCAACGCCGTTACGGCACCGTAACTGTAATTCAGTAGTAATTTTACTAATACAAACCAAGCCGCACTTGAGCAGAGACAATTTTAATACAATATTACTACAATTATTTCTAATAATATAGTGACGCTAAGATAAGAGATAACCTTAAAATCTTACCGCGGTAAAGAAATGACGGAAAAGAAATAAACATGGCGTTCCTATAGTTAGGGCTGCCCCTTGTTTGCATAACCAATAACCATCCTACCAATCACTATAATATATAATACCTAAACTTACTTATTTATTTCATATATTTTTGTAGTGTTTTCAATTAAATCGTAAATGTTCATGCCTTTTCAATAATTTTTTTTAAATCATTTATTTTCTTTGATTGACCCCCATTATTATTATATAGCCTATAGTTTACAATGACCACTTATCTTCAACAAAGCTTCAACATTCGCTATCACCCCTTTTGAGTCGAATAGATATGCAAAAACGAGTAATTTATTTTAAGGACTATATATTTTTTCCGGCATCATACTTTTCCTAGCTTCCTTACTTTTCTCTCTGCGCTTACTCCGTGAGGGAGTCGTTATGATGTTTGTATGTAAAATTTATTGTATGTATTACTAATCAAGGAACCAGCCAATAAATCCATTTTATTTTTATCGTGTGCATAAAAAGAAAATATATACATTATTTAAAGTTATGAAATTTTATAGATGGTTAAAATTATCTATGCCTTATGGAAGTTTAATATTAAGTGAGTGTTTTTTTTAATGGCAATACAGTTACTATGAGCGGTCGTGTCAGACGGATGCTTTCGGGAGCAATATTCGCGTAAACTAATTGATTTCTTATAATTGAATTAAGTGAAGCAGTGTGTTAGCAATGCAAGTGTGATGTGAGCCATGAGAATTATTATCGTGCAATTATTGTATAGAAAGACTTCAAAATAGGGGGTGTAACTGGAAAACAAAAATGGCCTCGGGAGATACTGATCACATAGAAGTGATGGAAGGTACAGCATCGAAAAAGACGGATATTGCAACTGGACCGTCGGGCACAGAGGATGATGGTAATACATTTGCAAATCCAATAATACTACAACACATTCCTGACTTGTAATCTCGTTTTGAAAAGCTGTAATACTTTTTACCTGTAGGGATGTCTGATTGTCTGTAATGACAATTAAATGATGCATATTTCTCTTTTTACAGATCGCGACAAGAATTCAATTGCTGAGAAAAATGTTCCTTACGATGTAAGTCATTTGTTGTTTGTTAAATATCTGTGTTATCGTAAATTTTTATGTTATACTGATGTGTTATGAGTGAAAGTTCTCCAACATTAGGTTTCTAATCATTATACTCTATTCATTAATGATTTAACAATGGAAATTATTGTTTATACAAGACTGGTATGACAATGCTGTCATATTAAGTAATTATTGCACAAATTAGCCTTCAACTTTGGCACAAAGACTTAATTGTACTTGTTTTTACTAGGACACTCACATAACAGTAAACTTATATTACTTATATAAATATGGACACAGCCAATGCATGTGAGAAATGATTGTCTTTATTCTTTCTATACCTTTTTGACAATTTAAAAAGTTGGTTGTTTATTATTGAGTAATCATAGATATTTCCATAGTATTGTAAAGTTTATGTAAGAGCAATATTTATGGTAATCAAACTAATTCTTTTAATTACATTAGAACATTTCACAACATTATGCTTATATAATTTAAACAAAAAGAAGTATCTTAAAAAAATAGAATTCTACGTGTTTGATTTTATAAGAAAAGTGTTCATATAATTTGGGCAATGAATTTCAGAATGCATTCCTTAATATATTCTATGCCATTTTAAGTTAACCTCTATCAGCTGTCTCGAGTATTTACCCTCTTTACTAATGTGCTGAAAACATTAACTCCTTATGGTGTTCATAACGTAATAAAGAGTCAATAAGTATATGAATGTAGGTGAAGCTAAAGAGATCTGTAAGTCTAGAGTGGACTGCCACTCATCCCAAAACCCTTGTGAGGCTTTTTAATTGAAGATACACTTGGTTTTAAGTAAACCTCATATGCTAGTTGGCTATGTGTAGGCCTTGCTTGAGGCCCGTGTTACCTATATACATATGATCTGTGGCCTGTCTTAAATTGTATCACGTTATTGGATGTTTTTCTATAATTTATTTTTTTAATACTGTGCGTGAGACTTCCTCCGCATGGTACAAAAAAATATTGTTCAGTATGCAGAGCTTACAATAACTTATTACTTAATTCTGTATTTCGCTCATAGAAATACTATTCTTTGAATCAATATTTTGTATTTATATTATTAATAATATAATATATCCTCACGCCTTCCCACAAGGGTCACCGAAGGTAGGCAGAGGTGTATTAGGTGCCAACGTGACAGATGGCGAGTCCATTGCCATTACTCAAGCACGACTATACATACGCCTTTGAATTTCTTCTCAGACATATGCAGTGTTGTGGGAAGGCGTGAGGATATATTATTATATTTTATAGTACTTATAACATTGCAGAACTAATATGGCAAAGGAGTACATAGCGCACCACCAGCAGTCCAAACAATGTCACAAAAACATGACAATGTTAATAATTATTACTCATCACCAACTAGTAAATGTTAGAGCAATCAATTTTGTATCATATTAAGCATGTAATTAAGTTTATATTTGTATAGTTAACCTAATTTGTTGCTTGTTAGATTAAACAAACTGTTAATTGAATTGAGATGTGATATCATCATTGAGACATGTAGAGAACTTTCCAGATGAGCATTTCAATTAAAGGTTGAACAGACCACTTAGAGGATTATCAATCATCTAATTGATTGATACATTTATAAAAGGCTTTCTTAAAAAAAAGTTTTTTTAGAGTTGTACCAACCATATAAATAAACAAACTCTTCAGTTTAACAATATTTAAATATATATATATATATATATATATATACATATATATTCTCACGCCATCCCACAAGGGTCCCCGAAGGGGTAGGTAGAGGTGTATAGCTAATACCCACACACATTTAAATATAGATAATAACACACACATATATACAAACAAATAGGATGACAAAAAGACAGAGAATAACATGTAATAGGCACAATAGGCGGCCTTATCGCAAAAGCGATCTCATCCAGGCAACCAAGTGAAGAGAGAAAAGAAATAGAGAAAAAAAGATGTTGATACATACTTTCAACCCGTAGAGTCCCTCGTAGGGTAGGCAGAGGTGTTACAGTTATGGCAGTTCAGGATATGTACAAGATTTGAATAGAACAATGAATGTGGATCAAGCGATAATGGTCTAGGTAGAGTGTTGCTTAGTTTGGGACAAGATTATTAGGACTATATGTGTGGAACTACCCCTGAATTATCTGAATGTTACTGAAGGTAGAGATTATTAGGTGGATGGGAACACCTAGGTAATGTTTTATTTCAGAAGAAAAGTCCAGAATAAAGGAGCAATGGATGTGTTTATTTTACACCAGCTGTACCCTGCCACGCTTGGATGTGGATATGTGACAGATGCAAAAAATTTATTAAAACAATCCTTGATGCGGATTATATTACATGCTAAAATTTCAGCTCAATCCATGCAGAACTTTTGAAGCGTACACAAACCAACATAACATTAAACAACTTATAATTATATCATCAATCAATTGGATTTGGTAGAGCGTTCGTAAACGTAAATAGGCTACGATAACCGCTTCCCACGAGGTGGGCCATATGAATTTTTACCACTCTTGTTGTGTAGAAAAAAACCAGACAGGCGGAATTACTTCTCTAGTGTCAACTTGTTACAAATGTTATATTCAGATAACTTGGGTTATTGAACTCTGGCCCTTCGCCAGATTTTTCTGTCTCTCTACCCCATTATTAGCAACAATATTAATGTCTGGCTGGAGCCGTGGTGGCCGAGTGGTTCGAGTAGTTTGCGACACAAAGATCGCAAGTTCGAATCCCGACTGTACCAATGGGTTCTTCTTAAGTGATTAGTCACACTACGAGCTTTACGAAAAAATCCGTTCAATGGTTTTTACGCTAACTATGAACAAACATTCGCATGGTCATATGGTAGTGCTAGGTAGTAGGATGCTAACGTTGAGAAAAAGTTATTGATACCTGCTGGCTATTATACTAGTCTGGCTACTATAGCTCAAGTTTTTCTCTCTTTTTAAGCCTGTTACCTCTGCGAGTAGAGGTGTATACACTAAGTATTTACATACATATCATCACGCCGAGTCCCTAACTGGTTAGGGGCAGAGAGAATAGAGCGCCAGTTCTCTCTAGACTTACATACTTCTTTCGCTTCGTCCACATTCATCAGTCTCTTCATACATGCTCTCCGGTTTCGACTATGTACGTACTTGTACTAAGAAAAAACTCCAAATAGGGGGGACAATGGGCGTTGTAATATTTAGGTACGCTAGACAAATAACTCGCTCAGTAATGACAAATATCACATTATTGGAAATACAATTGAAAACAGGAGGAAAATAATAATTTAACTACAATTGTTTGGTCGCATTTAACATTGTGACATAATACAATATCGTTTAACCGATGTGGCCGGCGCGTACACAGTCAAATTGTGTTATGGGTTGGGTGAACTAACATTATATGGTAAAGTGAGTGTTATTTGTAAATATTCTTATTATATTTTATTTAAACCGGTGTTAAAATGCGGTGTAACACCGGCCTAGATCTCCCGGGAATTGTGTTTAGTTCGAGATAAACTGTTGCATTTGTTTTAATTCAGTGTACATATGTATCGCCATTTGTTGTATCAAAATCTAGTGAATATTCTCAAACGTATGCAGGTTTCCTCTCGATGGTTTCTATCACCGTAAAGCTCGTGGTGTGACTAATCACTGTACTTAAGTTCAGATAAACACATCGGTACTTGCAATGTTTGTGTTGCAGGCAATCTGCTTCAACTGCTTTTCAAGTATATTGACTATGCAAAAATCGAATTCTCTTAATCGGTGTAGTGTTTTATGTGCACGTGCGTATGAGGCCTAAAGAGTAGGTTCGTATTAAAACCAACTAACGACTCACGCATAGGTACTATTAAAACAGAGGTAATGATAACGGCTGCAGGTCATATCATTATACAATCAGGTCTGCTACAAGCTGTCCCGCCCAGCTGCGCTCATGTCCTGAAACACGATGGCAGCGTATCATCAGATTGTGAATCTAAACCATTCTCGAATCCACTTGAACACACAAAAGAATTCATAGAAATCGGTCCAGCTGTTAAGTAGGAGGTCAACGACTAACATACGGACACAGGAAATGTATATAATAGAGATCATCACATCGAGGTAATCACTGAAAGAAAACCGAGCGCCAATTGTCTAGATTAACAGACCACTTTCGCTTCATCTACCTACATACATCAATCCCTTCATACTTACTAGCCAATTTCGAATTTTCTCAATTCGGTTTTTTTTTACAATAATAATTTTACTTTTATTTTTATTTTGCCGTGGTGACGTGGTGGCCGAGTGGTTCGAGCAGTTGCCTGCGACGCAAAGGTCGCAAGTTCGAATCCCGACTGTACCAATGAGTTTTTCTGAACTTAAGTACAGTGATTAGTCACACCACGAGCTTTACGGTGAAGGAAAACAACGAGAGGAAACCTGCATACGTCTGAGAAGCAATTCAAAGGCGTATGTATAGTCGTGCTTGAGTAACGGCGATGGACTCGCCATCTGTCACATTGGCACCTAATATACCTCTGGCGGAAAGTGGGTGTGTGGGTATTACCTATACACCTCTACCTACCCCTTCGGGGACCCTTGTGGGAAGGCGTGAGGATATATTATTTATATTATTTTATAAATTTACTCAATTTCTGACAAGAAACATGCGTGGGCACCCATCACCCAGTAAAAAGATATTTCGTTAGTTAAGGGGTTCGCTGTCACCTGGAAAACTTAACAGGGATTCGTGGAGTCAAAAGTTTGAGAAACCCTGGTCTAGGTAATTCGAACGTGGTCTTCGTCTGCCTATTTTCCGCACGCACTTTCAGATTGTATGACTGATTCATAGTTTCATTATACGTGATAAAAAAACAACAGACCACATTACCCCAGATGTTAAACGGTTACCGTAGCATAAATGCTGCGTAATGTTGGATTCTTCTGTCAGGATGTCAGCTTAAAGATGTTTTCTTTTTCACAGCCCCTGATGGTAACCGGTTACCGTAGCATAAAGGCTGCGTAATGTTGAATTCTTCTATCAGGATGTCAGCTTAAAGATGTTTTATTTTTTACAGCCCCTGATGTTAACCGGTTACCGTAGCATAAAGGCTGCGTAATGTTGAATTCTTCTATCAGGATGTCAGCTTAAAGATGTTTTCCTTTTTTACAGCCGGCGGTTGGGCCTTCGGGCGCAATCAGCAAAGTGCACAAGTCAGACAGGAAGATTGGACACAGGAGAGTGGGGGAGGGGGGAGAGATCACGTACAAAAAGATACAGTCCTCACAGATTATGGGCTCGATACAGCTGGGTGAGTATATCTTGCTAATGGGTAGTATGCATTCGAAAGTTCTCACTTATTATTGTCATCACGCCGAGTCCCTAACGGGGTAGGCAGAGAGTATAGAGCGTCAGTTCTCTCTAGACTTACATACCTCTTTCGCTTCGTCCACATTAATCAGTATAAGTTTGTAATGATGTTTATTCCTCATTCACGCAAAAACTACAGACTATTTGTAGTCGATATGTATTTTGTATGTTGATCGACTTCGACAAAAAGATTGCAAGTTCGAATCTCGACTATATAATGATAATCCCTAATGAGTTTTTCTGAACTTGTGATTAGTCACACCACGAGCTTTACGGTGAAAGAAAATATCGAGTGGAAAACAAGATGTTGGGCTCGCCATATAGTCCAGAGAAGGGAAGGCGTGAGGTTATAGATATTTATAATAATAATATAGTAATATATCCTCACGCCTTCCCACAAGGGTCCCCGAAGGGGTAGGCAGAGGTGTATAGGTAATACCCCCCCACCCAATTTCCGCCAGAGGTATATCAGGTGCCAACGTGACAGATGGCGAGTCCATCGCCGTTACTCAGGCACGACTATACATATGTATGCCTTTAAATTTCTTCTCAGACGTATGGAGGATTCCTCTCGATAATTTCCTTCACCGTAAAGCTCGTGGTGTGACTAATCACTGTACTTAAGTTCAGAAAAACTCATTGGTACAGTCGAGATTCGAACTTGCGATCTTTGTGTCGCTGGCAACTGCTCGAACCACTCGGCCAACACGACTTAGATATTTATATTTCAGCCAATTAACACGAAATCTTGAGTAATTATACATCTAAACCTTCGTTGTGAATCACTGTACTAGCTGCGGGCTAACCGCATTAATTTGTCTCGGATTTCCTATGAGCTATGTACATTATCTAAGCATGTATATCGTTGTCTCGTTCCCATAGTATAAGCTTTGCGTCGATTGGGACTAGATTAATTTGTATGGATTCGTCCCAGGATAATATTATTGCTATTGTTTTATTTGGCCGAATGGTCTGAGTAGTTGCCTCCGAAACAAAGAGCGCATGTTCGAATCCTGAATGTACCAATAAGTATTTCTGAACTTAAGTTCAGTGATTAATCATATCACGAGCTTTACGGTGAAGGAAAACATCGCGAGGAAACATGCATACGTCTGAGAATTCAAATGGCGTGGGTATGTATAGTCGTGCTTGAGTACCGGCGACGGACTGACCATCGGCCATTGTTGGTCCTAAAATATATCTCTGGCGGAAAGTGGGTGTGCGGGTTCTACCTATACCCCTCTGCTTACCCCTTCGCGGGCCCGTTGCAGTGGCAGTTGTGACATTTTTATATTCAACTAGCTTATGCCCGCGGCTTCGCCCGCGTGGAAAGAGCAACATACATATTTGCCTTTATAATATTAGAGCTTTGAATCTTTCGGGATTCAAATGTAGCCTGTCTTAATCCTGGGTATAAGCCATCACCGTAAAAAAATATCAGTAAACCGGCTTTTTTTTCAGTCGTAAAAATGTTTTTCTTTTTCAATAAAAAGTATCCTGTGTTACTTCTTATACCTCCAGGAATATGTGTACAAACTTTCATGATAATCGGTTATGTAGTTTTTACGTGAAAGCGTAACAAACAAACTTACATTCACATTTATAATATTAGTAAGGATAGTTATGAGTTTAGAGTTTTTTTCTCCATCCTAGAGGTATCGAGCTTTATCTCTTCCCTTCTACATATTCTGCGATTTTTAAAAGCTTCTGTGTCGTGCTTGCTGAAAAATCTCTTCTCTTCTGTAGGTATAACATCATGTATAAATGTTCCTTATCACGAGCGTTTGATTAGATAATAATGATTGTAGTACAATTGATTTTTAATTAATTATATAATTATATATATTACACCATGAGCTTTACGGTGAAGGAAAACATCGAGAGGAAACCTGCATACGTCTGAGAAGAAATTCAAAGGCGTATGTATAGTCGTGCTGGAGTAACGGCGATGGACTCGCCATCTATCACGTTGGCACCTGATATACCTCTGGCGGAAAGTGGGTGTGTGGGTATTAACTACACACCTCTGCCTACCCCTTCGGGGACCCTTGTGGGAAGGCGTGAGGATATATTATTTATTATATTATTATTATATAATATGGAGCATGAATAAGATAGTGTAATCCAATTATTGATTTTACCAAACATCGTTAGGGTGTACCAACACTACCGACCCTAAAAGTGTTTGCTATAGCGCTAGGGGCGACTGTTTTAGTTTTTTTTTTATACAACTAGAGTGGCAAACAAGCATACGGCCCACCCAATGGAAAACGGTTACCGCAGCCTATTTGCGCTTGCAATACCGAAGTATCACTTGCGCGTTGCCCCTCTGTGTTTGGACAGTTATACTGTGTTGGCAGCATAATTCCTCTGCTACCAACACAATATAATAATCCTCCCCCCTCCCCAAGGGGCTCATTACTGGAAACCTTATTCACCGCGTAGGAACACAATACAATAAATAGTGTTCTTGGCTAAGTACTTCTATAAGGTGGAGGTCCTGCCCCAGTCGGGCAGCTCCAAATTAGAACGGGAAACCGTTATACCCTACCTCTCTTGATGTACGTGATTGTATGTAGATGTATGTATGTGTACGTGATGTTTAAAGCATCTAAATGGTCCTCGAAAGGGTAGGCCTGAGGTGTTACCACACCCCTTTTCGCCCCAGATATATTTTGGTACCAACATGACAGACGAGTTTGTCATCATTTCTCAAGCACGACTCACTTCTCAAACCAAAGCAAGTTCCTTACGGTGTAATACTTGATCGTGGACCTGTTGGTGTAATTTATCACTGTATTTAAATTCAGTAGGCAGAGGTGTATAGGTAGGTAGTACCAAAAGAGATATATTTCAGGTGCCAACGTGACAGATGGCGCGGCCGTCGCCGTTACTCGGGCACTACTATACATGCGCCTCTGAATTGCTTCTCAGACCTATGCAGGTTTCCTCTCGATGTTTTTCTTCACTGTAAAACTCGTGATGTGACAAATCAGTACTTCAGATTAGAAAAACTCATTGGTACTGTCGGGATTCGACCCACTCTGCCACCACGCCTTTTTTTAATGGTTCAGTATAGAAGTAATAGATAATAGACCGCTGGTGTTTGAATATCCAACCCTGAGTTAGCGAATGAGTTTAACCCGTCATCGACTACATCACTTCGCAGTCATAGTCTAGGAATGCTAAAACGAAAGATGTACATACATACATATCATCACGCCGAGATTATCATGTAGTAGTAGGCATAAAAGGTAATTAGGTTTCTTTCTTCGCGGGGGGTGGGAGGGGAGGATTCGTTGGGGGACTATTCGATGACAGGTTGATTCGAGAAAGTTCTCAATCGTTGTTAACCCCTGCTCTCTTACCGGCTGTTACAAATTTACTATTCATGTTTATTTTGTAAACAAACCGCGCTCACGGATCGTACCGGAGTGGATGTGCCATGTTTAAAATTGGGTTGTTATACACACAATGGGGAGATACGAAAATGTGGATGCGGTATTTTTATTAATTCAGCCTTTATTGGTGTAGTGATGTAGTGAGCGATGACCTCACTCACTGTTAGCACACAACACTACCGCAGTAGTTTGGCTAAGGTTTCTTGTAAGGTAGAGGTATTTCTCCAGTCCGGCAACCATAATTGTGACCATGGAAAGATCTCTTTCTTCTTTAATTGTGTAGTTGAAAAAACAGTCGTGTTTTAATCTTTTAACTGCTGATATCTCGATATTCTAGCGAGTTGTCTAGTTTAATATTCCGTCTCGCGTGCTTATCTATTGTTTGTTTACCAATGATAACGTTATCATATTTGTTGATAAACTCTTTCTTTCGTAAATATGCGTTTTTTATAACCTGTATTTTTGAGTATCTTAGGTTTGGTTTTTTTTTATATTCATAATATACAAAGAACCAACCCTAATTTTTCATTTCAAAATGAAATGAAAACTGACAAATATGAAAAATATACTTAATTTATATACCTACACCAAGGCTGTTCCTATCCAAGTTGTAAATGTATTATAATAGTATATTAGTACCTATTAAAATTTATTGTAAACTAGCTTATGCCCGCGGCTTCGCCCGCGTGGAGTTCGAAAAAGTAGCTTTGAAAAATTTCCTGCTAGAATCTGTTCAGCCGTTATGCCGTGAAAGAGCATTATACATTATAATATAAGAACTTTGAGGATTTATTATTATACTAGCTGTGCCCGCGACTTCGTCGGCGTGGACGGCTTTTTTATCTTTCATAAAAAAAAATTTTTTTTCATTAAAAAAATCCTATGTTACTTCTAATACCTCCAAGAATATGTGTACAAAGTTTTATGATGATCGGCTAAGTAGTTTTTACGTGAAAGCGTAGCAAACAAACTTACTTTCACATTTATAATATTACTAGCTGTGCCCGCGACTTCGTCGGCGTGGACGGCTTTTTTATCTTTCAAAAAAAATTAAAAGTATCCTACGTTACTTCTAATACCTCCAAGAATATGTGTACCAAGTTTTATGATGATCGGCTAAGTAGTTTTTACGTGAAAGCGTAGCAAACAAACTTACATTCACATTTATAATATTAGTAAGGATTGAGGATTTATACCATATCCACAATACAAGTGCGCAATCTCTCAACTCCACGTTTTAGCGGCTCGTCTGACCTAAATTATGTACTTAGCATTTGTTGTGGTTCGTAGTTAATTTGTCTGTCTGCACTACAAGGTCGGGTCTTAGATATACATACATTATATTATGTATAGATATAATTACGCCGAGTTCCGCACAGTGTAAAAGGATAGAGTTGGACAGCATGGAGTTCTTCAAGAAGGGTGTGAAAAGATTCCTGCAGGGTCGGCAACGCGCGAGTGATACCTATGGTGTTGCAAGCGTCGATAGGCGGCGGTAACCGCTTGCCATCAGGTGGACCGCATGCTTGTTTGCCACCTATGTGCTATAAAAATATATTGTAGCAGTTATCTCTAGACATATTGCGCTTAATTATATATATTACTCGCGGTCGGTCCCGGCTTCGCACGGGTGGACGTAAGACTTTTTTTATAAATTGAAGTATAGTCTGTGTCACTCAGGGCGAATGTAGCTTTCCAATGGTGAAAGCATTTTTCAAATCGGTCCAGTATTTTCGGAGTCTATTCAATACAAACATACTTACATACAAACATACTTAGATATTAATCTTTATAATATTAGTATATAGATTAGCTGTCCCGGCAGACCCTGTCTTGTCTGCCTTATTTCTCAGCCAATGTTTAACAGCTGAGGACAGAGTGGCTTGTGTGGGAAAAGAAAATTGTTGTTTTTATTTGTGTCCTCGTATTTTTTAGTTTTTTTCTCTCAATAAAAACCTTCCCCAGACTTCATTAAACACAACAAAAATGAAATTAGCCAAATCGGTTCAGTCGTTCTCGA
This sequence comes from Drepana arcuata, assembly GCA_016069955.1. NCBI lineage: Eukaryota > Metazoa > Arthropoda > Insecta > Lepidoptera > Drepanidae > Drepana > Drepana arcuata. Next base: position 21,189 of record JACCPG010002460.1, on the reverse strand, counting down.
GTTTTGCGCTTAGCAACTCATTTAGTGATCTACATTATGTATGTATACTGTGGCAGTGGTGCAATGGGGAAAGATGTGATAACACCAAAATTTTTACGCAGGTAACATATTGCTTTAGTTATTGTTCTGAGTAACATAGGTATATAGACGTCAATGTGACAGATGACTGTTCATCGCCATTTCTCAAGCACGACTTTAGATACGTCTTAGATACGTTTTTAGATAAGTTATTAGTCATACCAGGAGCTTTACGGTGAAGGAAAACATCGAGAGGAAACCTGCATACGTCTGAGAAGAAATTCAAAGGCGTATGTATAGTCGTGCTGGAGTAACGGCGATGGACTCGCTATCCGTCACGTTGGCACCTATATACCTCTGGTGGAAAGTGGGTGTGTGGGTACTACCTATACACCTCTGTGACACCGAATGGGAAGGCGTTAGAATATTAGATGCTTAAGGAATTTCTATTATGTACAAAAAAAACGCAAAACTTCATTTGTCAATGTTCTTTTGTACAAGTTGTGATCAATTGCGTTTGACATCGGCTCCGGCCTTCAGTTATGTAGCAAACCCATTTTAAAATTACGTAGCTTACAATAATAATAATGTAATGTTAAATAAAATAAAACTACACTGGCTACAGTCCGCGGTTTCGCTTTCGTAAATGTCGATCGTTCGATCCTATGCATAATATAAAGCTAAATATAAATCTCTGTGCGTTATTTTATCCAAGTCCGTTCAGTCGTTCTGGCGCGATTGAGTAACAATCATCACACACCACACACACTTGAACATTTATTATATACCAGCTTGTGCCCACGGCTTCGCCCGCGTGAAGTTTTCAGCAAAACAGCTTTTTTATCTGTAGTTTTAATGTTAATTTTTTTAATAAAAAATATCCTATACTACTTCTAATACCTCCAAGAATATGTGTACAAAGTTTAAAGTACGTGAAAGCGTAACAAACAAACTTACATTCACATTTATAATATTAGTAAGGATACTAGCTATCGCGCCCAGCGTCGCTCGGGTGAAAAAATATATATTTCCCGAAAAACGATCTAATTGTGAATCTTAACCATTCTCGAATCATATCGTCATCTGAAGACACACAGAAAATTTCATTCAGATCGGTCCAGCCGTTTAGAAGTTCAATGACATACAAACATTCATTTTTATATATATATATATAGATTGTAGTAAGGCAAGGATTACCTTGTGCGTTACCGTGTAAGTATGATAAATATCCTTTTACAAATTGAAGGATATAGATATATTTTAGCTGTCTGACACGGCTTATGTATAAGTTTATTATACAACATCGCATTACTTAAACTATTGCCCTGTATGGCAATGAAGCACTTAATTCCTCTTGACAATTTATATGTAAACTAGTTTACGTACGTTTAGTTTAGCTATCTTATGAAAAAATACTATTCCGGTGAAGGAAAACATCGAGAGGAAACCTGCATACATCTGAGAAGAAATTCAAAGGCGTATGTATAGTCGTGCTTGAGTAACGGCGATGGACTCGCCATCTGTCACGTTGGCACCTAATATACCTCTGGTGGAAAGTGGGTGTGTGGGTATTACCTATACACCTCTGCCTACCCCTTCGGGGACCCTTGTTGGAAGGCGTGAGGATATAGTTATTATTATTACTATTCCGCGCGGACGACGTCGCGGGCACAGCTAGAAAATAAATGCCCATCCATTAAAATTAACAGCCACCAAATTGACAATTTGAAACACAATAGGTACTTCCGAATGGCTTCTGCTGCGATATCAAGTTTGATTCAGTCTTTATGATTTTGTTCCATACAAGCTTAATCACTTTCATTTTCCATAAAATAATATGTAGAACTAGGCAGAACAATATTATTCACGTCACGCCGTGCCGGTAGGCAGAGAGAGTAGAGCGCCCGTTCTCTCTACACTTACATACATCTATAGTTTCACCCACATACATCGGTCTCCTCATGCATGCTCATCTATATCCGGTGCTGGAGTAAGCATTAGTTAGTCTTGCGAAACTACTATCTTCGTAGAAAATTTCATCATAATTCGAATTGGTTCGGATGAATTTCATTTCATAAACGTCGTTTGCATAGAATTATGTATGTTTAAAGTTTTTGCTGTGCAATTGTTTCATTGATACTCGTTGAGTATAACCTTTGCCCGTCACGCCCCCTTCCCTCCCTCCCTCCCTCCCGTTGTACCACAACATAATAGTTTTATTAGATAACTAGCTGTCCCGCCCAGCTTCGTTCGGGTGAAAAAGTAAAATTGCCCGTAACACGATCGCAGCGCCATCTATCGGGTCCTATTGTAAATCTAAACCATTCTCGAATCCACCTTAAGACACACAGAAAGGGATAGCTTCGCCCGGGTGAAAAAGTTAAATTCCTGAAACTCGATCGCACCGCCACCTATCGGGTCCAATTTAATATAGCCTATGTTCACCGGAGATAGTGTAGCTTCCCAACAGTGAAAGAATTTTTCAAATCGGTCCAGTAGTTTTTGAGCCTATTCATTACAACCAAACAAACAAAGTTTTCCTCCTTATAATATTAGTGTAGATAAGCGATTGAGGAGTTGGTCTCACACTTTTTGCACCTTAAACATGGCTGGCATTCGCGTCATTTGGTTGTTTATTATAACCTGCGTAAATTTTTATATATTTGTTAGATTTTTCTTCCGGAATTAAACATATCCCATGCGTTAATCCAGGCAATTATTTATATGTAAGGACGTCAGAATGGCTGAAAGAAATTTGATGGAATTTTGGTTCGTAGATAGATTGTGTGATTCCGAAACAAAATATCTTCACGCCTTCCCACAAGGGTCCTCGAAGTGATAGGCAGAGGTGTGTGGGAAGTATCTACCTACACACCCACTTTTTGTTGGAGATATATTTTAGGTGGCAACGTGACAGATGGCCGTTTCTCAAGCACATGAGTCTTAGAATTTCTTCACAAACGTACTGATGAGTTATCTCTCAATGTTTTCCCTCACCGCAAAGCTCGTGATGTGACTATTATCTGGACATACGTTCAGGAAAACTCATTGGTACCTACAGTCCGGTTCGAACTTGCATTTTTCTGTTGCAGGCCTTTACTCGAACCACTCCGCCACCATAGCTTTTAATATTTTTTTTATAATAAAAAGTATCATATATCCTTTCTAATACCTTAGAGAATATGTGTAATAATTATCTGCGACTCAAAGACCGCATGTTCGAATCCCGACTGTACCGATGAGCTTTTCGTAACTCGTTTCGAGTCGGGCTTGAAAATATATATCTAGCGGAAAGTGGGTGTATGGGTACTCCCTATACACCTCTGCCTACCCTTTATATCACGACCGTCTGGTCTAGTGGTTAGAGCTCCTGACTGCGAAACTATATATATATACATAAATATAAGTAAATATATCGTTGTCTAGTTACCATAACACAAGCTTTACTTAATTTGAGACAAGGTTAATTTGTGTGGAATTGTCTCAGGTATTTATTATTATTATTATATGTGTAAAGCATGCAAACCCTTCACTTATATGCTAAATTGTATTTCGCAGGCATTCAGCACGCAATCGGCGGGCTGGCATCGAAGCCGGAACGAGATCTGTTAATGCAAGACTTTATGACTGTCGAGACTACGAATTTCCCGCACGAGGGATCGAACCACACCCCTGCGCACCACTACTCCGAGTTCAAGTTCAAAACATACGCTCCCATTGCGTTCAGATACTTTAGAGATCTGTTCGGCATTCAGCCCGATGATTTCTTGGTAAGGGACTTGTCTTAATACATCGATATTGTTTAAGCCGTGGTCGCCGAGTTTGAGTAGTGCCTGCGACACAACGGTTGCAAGTTTGAATCCCGACTTTACCAATGAGTTTTTCTGAACTTTGATTAGTCACACCACGAGCTTCACGGTGAAGGTAAGCATGGAGAGGAAACCTGCATACGTTTGAGAAGAAAATAAAAGGCGTATGTTTAGTCGTGCTTGAGTAAAGGCGATGGACTCGCCACCATTGAGAGTAGTAGGGCATAACGGGCTGCCCGTTCGAATTTGGAGCTGCCCGACTGGGACAGGACCTCCTCCTTATAGAAGTCCGTAGGCAAATAACAATTTTTTGTGTTGGGTTCCTACGCGGTGAATAAGGTTTCCAGGATTGAGCTCCTTGGGGGAGGGGCAGGATTGTTATATTTTGTTGGCAGCAGAGGGATTAGTACCATTATGCTGCCAACACAGTATAGCTCTCCGAACACAGAGTGGCAACGCGCAAGTGATACTTCGGTATTGTAAGCGTAAATAGGCTGCGGTAACCGTTTTTAAAACTGACTTGTTGCCACCTAAAATATATCTCCGGCGGAAAGTGTGTGTAGCAGATAAGTTTTTAATAAAAATACATACATATCATCACGCGAAGTCCATTACATACATTATCAATTAATATAAAATAAAAAAATCTACCAATTAATCAAATTTTACGATAAATTTGAATGATTTGATTCGATTTGTATGAGATGATATGAATGCATCATTTACGAGTTCACATAAGTCATTATTGTTATTGATCCGTACTGAGTGCTATGCGCGTGAGTCACTCCCACGTAGTGAATCGATAAGAGACCTTTCATCCTATGTCCAGATAATAAGATATTTTGCGTGTAGAACATAATACTCTCGAAGGTTCTTGAATAAAATCATATTAAAACAAATTAATTATTATAGCAACCCTCTTTTCGCCGGAGATATGTTTAGATGGGAACGTGACAGATGGCGAGTCCATCGCCGTTACTCAAGCTGACATACCTACATACGCCTTAGTATTGCTTCTCAAACGTATGCAGGTTTCCTCTCGATGTTTTTACTCACTGTAAAGCGGGTGTGACTAATCACTGTACTTAAGTTCAGAAGAACACATTGGTACTGTCGGGATTCGAATTTTCAACCTTGTATTGCAGGCTACTCGAACCATTGGGGCCACCACGACTTCTGGCTACTTCTTGGCACGTCTTAGATTATTTCTTCTCTCTTCTCAGACGTATGCAGGTTCCCAATAGATGTTTTCCTTCACTCTTAAGCTCGTGGAGTTTTCGCAAAAACCCTTCATCTTCAAAACTCAGCTGCAGCAGCCGTGTTGGCCAAGTGATTCGAATTAAACTCGTTTTGGGCTAGAACATTTGCTCTTAAAAATAGTATGCAGTCACTAATAAAGTCTGGCGGAAAGTGGGTGTGTTGGTATTACCTATGCAACTCTGCCTACCTCTTCGGGGACGTTTATGGGAAGGCGTGAGCATATATCTATACAAATAAATAAAATTGGAGTGTCTGGTTGTAATATTAAAATAACCGCTTTTTACTACATGCAGATGAATACACCAAAAAAGCATTTATTTTAATTTTTGTCTGTCTGTCTGTTTGTTCCGGATAATCTCTTGTTTCATCATATTTTATTTGTGTCATTTCAGATGTCAATGTGTAGCGCACCGCTTCGAGAGTTGAGCAACCCCGGCGCTTCCGGCAGCATATTCTACCTGACCAATGATGACGAGTTCATCATTAAGACGATCCAGCACAAGGAGGGAGAGTTTCTGCAAAAACTTCTGCCTGGATACTACTTGAACCTCGATCAGGTATGGATCCTACTAGATTTTCTGATCCTAAGTGCAGTGATTAGTCACACCACGAGCTTTACGGTGTAGGAAAACGTCGAGAGGAAACCTGCAAACGTTTGAGAACTTCAAAGGCGTATGTTTAGTCGTGCTTGAGTTACGGCGATGGACTCGCTATCTGTTGCGTTGGCACATAAAATATATCTATGGCGGAAAGTAGGTGTGTAGGTACTACCTGTACCCCTTCGGGGACCATTGTGGGAGAAGAAATATGCTTACTTTTGAGAAGAAATTCAGAGGCGTATGTATAGTTACGGCGATGGACTCGCCATCTGTCGCGTTGACACCTTAAATTTATCTATAGTGGAAAGTGGGTGTGTGCGTACTGCCTATACACCTCTGTCTATCCTTTCGGGGGCCCTTGTGGGAAGGCCTGAGGATATATAGATGTATATTTATATTGTAATTGTTTCCAGAACCCCCGGACGTTGTTACCAAAGTTCTTCGGCCTCTACTGCTATCAGTGCAACAGCAAAAACGTCCGGCTGGTCGCTATGAACAATATCTTGCCATCATTCGTGAAGCTTCATCAGAAGTATGATCTCAAAGGATCCACCTACAAACGGAAGGTAAGGTCTTTTTAACGTCACTACAGATACTGCCGTCCACGAAGACGCGCCCAACCAATTTATATTGGAGGGTGTCGACGGATGCGGGGAGTATGACCCGAGTCTATTTGATTGTAGTGTGCGTGTGCACTCATAGGTAATGTGTACCGAACATTAACTGAAGGCTCTCTGCTCTAACATTAGCTAAAGACAAATAATAATATAAAACATACAAAAAATTTAACAAAAGACCCAAACCGTACAAGATAAATAAACAAAAATCTCAAAGTAAATAAATTATATTATATATTAGTATAATCAAAACAAATTTACAAAGAAATAAATTGAAACAAGCAAGAAGAAAAATAGAAGACAAATCATCGATAAACAATTTATAAATGCAAAAATGTCATAGTAAATACAATCAGCAAAATAACTCGAAGCAAATAAAAATCAAAAGTAAAAAAAATGAAAATCAAAAGTATAAAAAAAAATTAAAGAAAGAAAAACAATGCACTAATAACATAGAAATAATAGAGAAAAATAAATATCGCAGCAAAACAAAACAACAATAGAGGCCTCCTGTGCTCCTGTGCTGTGCGCAAACAAAACAAATAAGATATAAAAAGTCTCTGACCTCCATGTCAGAGGAAAATTTCAGAAAGGTGAACAAGGAACCTGTATATCGTCTACAGGGCCTTGTTGACTCAAATAAAAGAAAAAAAAAAAAACATTAGCGGAAGGTTGTCGCTGTTCCTCCAAGTTACATCCGCGTTTTGTTTTAATTGAGGTTTAAACATTCAATTGCCGTATTGGCCGAGTGGTTCGAGTAGATTCGAGTCTGCAACACAAAGATTGCAAGTTCAAATACCGACTGTATCAATAAGTTTTTCTGAACTTAAATACAGTGATTGCTACCACCACGAGCTTCGTGGTGAAAGAAAACATGCAGAGGAAACTTGCATACGTTTGAGAAGAAAAAATAAAAAAATACCTACTTATATTCGTGCTTGAGTTACGGCGATAGACTCGCCCTCTGTCACGTTGTGTATCTCTTAAGGAGAACCCATTAAGGATTGTTTTTCTGCCTACCCCGAGAGTGACTCGGCATCAGCTCCTATTAGATACGTTGATGCTTTTTCTAGTAAGTACATAAAAATGTGTTGCCTCAAAACTGTCCTCTCCACAGGCAAACAAATCGGAACGTCAAAAGCAATCACCTACTTACAAGGACTTAGACTTCCTGGAATACCATCCTGAGGGAATATTCCTGGAAGCAGATACGTACACAGCGCTCATTAAGACTATGCAGCGCGACTGTCGCGTGCTCGAGAGCTTCAAGGTCAGTTGTAGTCACTGCGGCGATAGATGGCGTTGCACGCTTTTGGGTACAGCGCCATCTAGTGTTATTTCTTTTAATGGTGGCTGCTAAAGAGTCAGCTTACTGTCCTGCATGTCCAGTTCATGAACGCCTTAATTCTTTGGAACATTTAAATGTTTTTGTATGCAAAGGAGCTATTATGTCGGGTTGTTTGCTCACTTAAAGGGGTTTCTAATAAATTGTATGTGAGTCAGGTCAACTAGGAATGTGCCATACTGTGCTAACTCTAGTGGAATGTGCCATCCTGTGCTAGCTCTAGTAATAAGATGTGATTTATCCATTGTAGAAGTAAACCAGCCCTACACATATTAAAATACATATGTATAAAATATATCGCCCAGTCCAACCCATCTCGCGAATCAGCAACTCCCTATGCTGAGGTCAGAACCAAGGGGTGGCTCTTGCTCACGTCTCAACTGGTCTTGCTAAGGCTACGAGATATATTAAAAAATATCAAAGAGTATAGTGACCTACTGTTTTTAGGTATTGACCTAAAACACTTCACTCTGCATATATTTACATAATTGTCCTAATTCTAGAAGTATTTACGGTAAATATGTTAACAACGAATATAAACATACATATATTCGTTTTCCAATAACATTTGTGTATAAAATTGTAAGAGCATAGAAATGGCGCTCTTTTTGTATTTGCACCACTAGATGGCGCTGTAGTAACTAGTACCCCAATTTGTATCGCTAGATGGCGCTGTAATTAGTTCTTGTTCTCATCAGATCATGGACTACTCGTTGCTCGTGGGCATCCACAATCTAGACGAGGCGCAGAGAGAAAAGTGTGAAGCACGCCGACGCACAGACTCGAACAGCGACGCCGAGGACGCCGAGGGCGAGCCGAAGAAGGGGCTCAATAGGACCAGGTCAGTAGCCTTATGTTTGAGATATGACAAGATGCCCAAAAGCAAAATCAAAAACGTAAGGGACACAGGGTAAACTTAATTGAACGCCACATAGTAAATATAAAATTACATTTACCGTTTCAAGAAGAAACCTGTCAGTAGAAGAAACAACAAAAAAACTCCCTGGTTTTTTTTTAACGGTTGTATGGTGATTGAGCTTCTGCAGTCACGGGTTCTAAGCACTCGATATGTATCATTGTCTATGCTATATAACAAGCATTGCTCAGTTTAAAACATGTACTTTTTTATGGATTTTTCCTTTTAATTATTCATCAACTCTTGTCGTTTGTTGTACCCATTAGTAAGTAAGGCTACAGTGCAAGACACCTGGGTGTTTGCATTGTCTCAAGAAGGTTGCTTACAAGAACTAGATTTTAAGTATTATTCACCATTATGCTGTTAATTTTAAAATACTTTTCATTTCTATATTATACTAGCGGGCACAGCTAGTATAATATAGAAATGAAAAGTAATATAGAAACTACTTTGTCGGCGTGGATGGCTTTTTTATCTTACGTAAAAATGATTTATTTTTTCAATAAAGAGGTATTCTATGTTACTTCTTATACCTCCAAGAATATATGTAGAAAGTTTTATGATGATCGGTTAAGTAGTTTTTACGTGAAAGCGTAACAAACAAACTTACATTCACATTTATAATATTAGTAAGGATGGTCTATAATAATGCTGATAAATTTTAAAACCCTTATAAATGTGTATTTTTTTATTCAGTTTTTGTATTTGTAGTTGTACATCTATCACGTATGTATCCTTCGGTGTGGCTGTCATTTTTTTTTAATATAAAATTTCAGATCGGAGCGTGCGAAAGAGGATTTCGGGGCGCAAGTTAAACGGACACAGTACGATTATGTTACATATTTGAATGTTCTATATGTCTTAATATATTTATATGTACTATTATTAATATATTAACTTATATGTCAAGTGATAGTACTGCCGTTCTAATTTTCTGTGGCGTTACCTTGGCGTGCTAATTGCAGCGGCTCTCAACCTTTTGTACTAATATAACATACTCTTTAGCAACTCTCAACATTTCTACATGAATAACTGGTAGGACTCATAATCACCTTTTAATAGAACACTTACACTATACTACGTAAGTAGACCAGACATTGATGAAACAATAATAATTATTATTGTTTCAACATGTCATAAGCCGTGGTGGCCGAGTGGTTCGAGCAGTTGCCTGCGACGCAAAGGTCGCAAGTTCGAATCCCGACTGTACCAATTAGTTTTTCTGAACTTAAGTACAGTGATTGACTAATCACTGTACTTAAGTAAGTACTTAAGGCCACCACGGCTTATGACATGTTGAAACAATAATTATTATCATTTTGAATTTCTTCTCAGACGCATGCAGGTTTCCTCTCGATGTTTTTCTTCACCGTAAAGCTCGTGGTGTGACGTATGTATAGTCGTGCTTGAGTAACGGCGATGGACTCGCCATCTTTCACGTTGGCACCTAATATACCTCTGGCGAAAAGTGAGTGTGGGTTCTGGAGTATACATATGGTATGTCTAAATATATCTTCACACGTTCCACAAGGGTTCCTGATGGGGTAGACAGAGCTGTGAACCCACACTCACTTTTCGCCAGAGTTATATTTGAAGTGTTATCATTAGTGTATAAATATGTATGATGTACAAAAAAACTCGGAGATGCAGTTCTCCACGTAAAAATTGACATGTGCTTACGACTAGGTGGTTGAGAGCTACTGTCCTATTGCATTCAGTTGTATGTGACGTCTGTACGTCTATCTCTTTCGCACACGTTGAATTGGCAATGGCGCATCATGGTAAAGCCCTTGGTACTAAATAACGTCATTATCTTTGTCTACGACTAAACGCATGAGGTTCTTATAATCTTCATTAGGAGTTGATGCTTGCATGAGGTTGGATGTGACGTCATTGTCACTAGAGCCATCACACTAATTTCAAAGCATGGTGTTGATCGTTTACACTATTGTTGTAAATACATTAAAGTCTACGCAGTATATCATAATCAGATCTTTGAATTCCTTTGAACTACTTTTTACGCGTATGCATTTTTTTAGCAAGAATTAAGATGAGTTTTGATTCTGCCATGCATGCGTCTAAAATATTAGTAACCGCGTCATGAAAATTACAAAAAAAATCTCTTTAAATGACAGTTGCCCTTTGTGTCTTTAACAATGTCTTGTGAACTCGGCAATTTTCTGGATAACAGCATGTCGATTTGTTTGGGGTCTTAATAATATGTTGTTTTGTGTAATTGTTTAAGTACGAAACATTTTTGACAATTGTTAATAGTTTTTTTAAGGTAATGGTCGGCGTAACAGTTCTATATTTAAAAAATACAATTTAACTAATTAGTCCCTTTCGCGCCAGCTTATACAAATCCCTCCGAACGAAGGCTTGAAATTTTATCACGATCGAATGTTAATCGTTCTAGAAACTGTTGTTTTTTTTACAAATCGTTTAATGCATTGTTGTCGAAAACAGTGCTTTCTAAGCTACTAAGTGTCAGCCAGCACTGTAATATAAAAGAATCTCTGTCAAAATATCATGTTATGTACAATTTAAAACCAGTTAAAATGTCACTTTTAAATATGGACTTTCGTACTCTTCGACAAATTACACATCGACGTTACATAGTATTGTGCGTTGATATACTGTTTGTTAATTTATACTGTGGTGTGGTTGTGTATGTGAAGTGTGTATCTGTCATAGTAACGAATACTATAAGCAAGTTTGACAGGCGAAAGCGAGCCTTATTACCTTTCATATATTATTTAGCGTATTAATGTAATGAATTACTAGCCGTGGTGGCCGAGTGGTTCGAGCAGTTGCCTGCGACACAAAGATTGCAAGTTCGAATCCCGACTGTACCAATGAGTTTTTCTGAACTTAAGTACAGTGATTAGTCACACCACGAGCTTTACGGTGAAGGAAAACATCGAGAGGAAACCGGCATACGTCTGAGAAGACATTCAAAGGCGTATGTATAGTCGTGCTTGAGTAACGGCGATGGACTCGCCATCTGTCACGTTGGCACCTGAAATACCTCTGGCGGAAAGTGGGCGTGTGGGTATTACCTACACACCTCTGCCTACCCCTTCGGGGACCCTTGTGGGAAGGCGTGAGGATATATTATTATTATTATTTATGAATTACTAGCTGCGCCCCGTGGCTTTGACCATGTAAAGTTCTCCGAGGTGTATAGGTAGTTCCCACACACCCACTTTCTGCCAAAGATATATTTCAGGTCACTGTCATGTAAATGTAGCATTTATCTTCCAGGTCCATCAACAGACAGAGGCTGGTGGCTCACTCCACTGCGATGGAGAGCATTCAGGCGGAGAGCGAGCCCATTGACGAGGAAGAAGACGTACCGTGAGTTGAAGAACTTAATCGCTAAAGTTTCACTAATTTGGCATCATGATGTGTATGTATGTATGATGTGTTCTAATTTATGATTCGTAAAAAAATATATCTTATCTTAATATATATATATATAAACTAGCTGTCCCGCCCAGCTTCGCCCGGGTGAAAAAGTAAAATTTCCTGAAACACGATCGCAGCGCCACCTATCGGGTCCAATTGTGATGTAAGCTATCTTTTCTTTTAAGTTGGATCAAACTGCATACGGTGTGCAAATTTGATTGAAATCGGTTAAGTAGTTCAGGAGCCCATCGTGGACTTGATTGCCATAAAAAAGGTTATAGTGAGTCAATCTTAAAAGATAGACATCTGCTGTCGCGGACTTTTTTTTAGCGCTTTTAAAGAGGAACAATTCCCTCATACATGATATTTTCGTAACTTAAACCGTTTACGCAGCGTACGCAACGGAAGCTCTCAAAAAGGAATATGTTTTCCCGTTCTGGCAACATTATTAATTTATGCTTCGCTCCTATTGGTCGTAGCGTGATGTTATATAGCTTAAAGCCTTCCTAGAGAAATGGACTATCCAACACAAAAATAATTTTTCAATTACAACCAGTAGTTCCTGAGATTAGCGCGTTCAAACAAACAAACAAACTCTTCAGCTTTATAATATTAGTATACATTACGCGTTGTTTGTCCGCGATGGACACCTAAACTACATAACCGATTTTAATCAAATTTGCACACCGTGTGCCGTTTGATCCAACTTGAAAGATAGGATAGCTTACATCTCAATTTATAGTCGCAATATATTCTTTAAATTTTATTGCTAACTAGCTGTGACTAGCGACTTCGTCCGCGTGGAATATATAAAAAGTTTTTGTTTAATTTCCAAAATAAAAGTAGCCCAAGTTACTCCTTTTCACATCAGCTATCTGCCAGTTAAAGTTCAGTTAAAATCGGTCCAGTCGTTTCAGAGAATAGCCGGAACAAACCGACCGACAGGCAGACAGACAAAAATTGTAAAAAAAAGTATTTTGGTGTATGTATCGTATATAATATAGGTATACTCATATGCATGTAGTAATAAGCGATTATTTCAATATTTCAAACAGACACTCCAATTTTATTTATTTGTATAGATTACATACTTTTATATTATTTGACAGTCACAACTATCTGTTAGCTCCAAACGATTCTGCCACCGTGTTACTTTTTCACCCAAGCGAAGCTGGGCGGGACAGCTGGTATACATATATATATATATATGTGTGTGTTTATCTCTCGTGTCCAGTCCGGGCGGTATTCCAGCACGGAACGCGCGCGGCGAGCGCCTTCTTCTCTTCCTGGGCATCATCGATATCCTCCAGTCATACCGACTCCGAAAGAAGCTGGAACACACCTGGAAGAGTATGATACACGACGGGGTAAGCGCCCACCTTCCACTGTAGAGCCATTCCAGAGCTTTTCACGCGATGGTTTTCTGTGAACTGGGATCGAACTGGCGACCCTTTTTCGATTGGCTGTTTCGAGAATTACTGTCTGTGAGTCTGCTTATTGTGCGTTTAGCTCACATATAGTGCGAGTCCATCGCCGTTACTCAAGCACGACTATACATACGACTTGCTTTTCTGACGTATGCAACTTTCCTCTCGATGTTTTCCTTCCCCGTAAAGCTCGTGGTGTGACCACTGTGTGTGACACTTAAGTTCAGAAAAATTCATTGCTACAGTCGAAATTCGAACTTCTTCGTGTAGCAGGCAACTACTCGAACCACTCGGCCACAACGGCTGTAGACTGTGGCTGTTTGTATAAAGGTTTTTTGGAGTTGGGGCTCTGCCTTTTGTGCGTTTAGCTCACATATACAGTCTAAATGAAAATATAATTGTCTCTTAAAATTGTGATAGATTACATTTGGACGATGTTGTCGCTTTTCCAAATTCAACGCAGGTTTGAACCACAGCGTTTTTACCGCGAGCTTTACGGTGCAGGAAAACATCGTGTGGATTCCAGATTACGTTTGAGGAGATTCAAAGAGTGTCGTGTGAGAGTCGTTCATGAGAGCGGCGACGGATTCGTCATCTGTCACGAATACAAGAGGGTGTTCTTACACTGCCCACCCTTAAGACGTTTGTAGCAGTCCCTCTGTACTCTATGTTCTAGGACACTGTATCCGTGCATAGACCCAGTTTCTACGCGCAGAGGTTCCTCGACTTTATGGGGAAGACTGTGTTCAAGAAAATACCTTCGTGTAAGTGTTATTATTATTATTACCCCGCGGTTATTATAATATTTAAAATTTTGTCCATATTTTTACACACCCTAAAGGGACGATTTTTTTATAAAAGAAACTAAAATTTATAAAACCCTTCAGGTGTGAATTTTGAAAAAGCCGAATTCTTAATAGTAATTAATGTATTTTGATAAATTTTATTCAAATGGGTGCGACCACTCACAAGTGATAGCATTACCGATAGATATAAGTTACTTGCACATTTGTAATGTGTGTATGGATGTGTATTTAATATATGTCTATATATATAACAGTATTGATTTACAAAGGCTATTTCTCGGTTGTTTCTTCCACAAAGGTTGTGTATGTCTCTTGAGGATTCTTTATTTAAGAGAATAAATATATATTTTCCTGCCGGAATATAACCGACAAAGTGAATGGAAATAATATTTTAAACCTAGTTCCTCATGTAACGTCAATGAGTAGAGGGGGATATTCGATCTTTGTGTGGAAACAACCGTTAGCGTATGCATAAGGGTCCGTCGGTATTTAAGGGACTACCGCCATATAACCAATAATTCCCCGGGAATAATAGTATCCCACCCATCCTAATTGTTTGACATTTAAAAACTCTACGTCTCAGCCAAACTCAATTGAGTTATTTTATGTTCGCATTAAACCTCGTGGATTGCTGTTACCGTCGTACAACAACAATGGTACACACTAGTTGCGCCGCTAAATTGTAGGTAATGTGCTAATTTTATTCTCAAAAATTTGGGACTTGATCACAGCGCCATCTACCGGTCATTATTGTAAATCTAGACTTTTTTTATATACCATATGGGTGGCAAACAAGCATGCGCTCCGCCTGATGGTAAGCGGTTACCGCCGCCTATGGACGCTTGCAACACCATAGGTATCACTCGCGCGTTGCCGACCCTGGAGGAATCTTTTCACACCCTTCTTGAAGAAAACTTTCCAATTGCCAACCACGCAACAATAAAAAATTAGTAATCATAAGTACAGTTGCTTGAATTTAAGAGATTTATTTATAGATTAATATAATAATATTTGTAAATACGTACAAAAGAATGACATATAACTATTGGTTATATGGCGATAAAATCCTTTTGAGATATAATTGGTGTTTCCAGTATTCCTGTTCTTCAAAGCGAAATTAATTTTAATTCTTCTTTTGAATTCCTCTATAATTTCTCGAGACCTCAGCTCATTAAGCTATATATATATATAAAATGGCTCTTAATAGCTCCGTCCATTAATAAAACATGGCTCTTATCTGTTCAAGTATTCAGGTCAAATTCCCGTAGCTATGTGTGCAACTTCTAATATATCTGTGTAACTTTTTAAAGTTGGGTATATGTAAGTAATATTTATGATTTACTTTTGAGATTCAAAACTGATTCAAGGGTTGCCATTATCAAACATTCAAAATTAATTAAAGAATTGCCATTATCGAAATATTTATATGAATAAGTGTTTTAATGATCTCAAAAGTACATCACTGGTAATAAAATGCTAAATATGTGTCGTAAATTGAAATACATATATAATACATATTTATATATGATATTGCGGTGTTTGTTTGTCGAATGACTCTTTTTTAGTTAAACGAACTTTGGACGCTGTTCACGATGACAGTTTTTACATACATACATATAATCCGAGTCTGCACGGGGTAGGCGGAAAATGTAGACTGCCAGTCCCTCTCCCAATCCAGATTTTTCTTTATGAATGGGACAAAGTAAACAAAAATATTACTCGTACTTGGCGAGCATGTAAGAAGACACGACGTGAAGGGGAATAGCCGTCTATTCTCTCTGCCTTGCCCGTGAGTGACTCGGCGTTATGATATGTATATATTGGGTCACTTTTTATGGCAATAATCTGCTATAAGAACTGAAAACAGGACAATATACAAGATTTCTCCTGTTCATAGATTATTTTTTCAATACATGAATATTTCCTCGATAATAACATTAAATTTAAATATGTAATTTTTTATCGACAATTTATTTGTTTAGTGCTAATTGTAATAATTATGTCTATTTGATTAATGTGAATTGTATACTTGGAAGAACAAACATCACGATATTAGGAAAGTTTCGCTTGATTTAAGTCCTGCTTTAAGACTTGTCTAAAGACGAGACTTCAGATAAATTAATACCAAAAATTAAAATTACTCGATTAAAGAATGTAAAGCATTAACATCCTCACTCATGTAAGAATCGAATTAAACCTGTAACATCATATTGGCAAATTTGCAAAATTCACTAAAAACGGCTATGGACTCGCCATCTGTCACGTTGGCACCTAATATACCTCTGGCGGAAAGTGGGTGTGTGGGTATTACTCATACACCTCTGCCTACCCCTTCGGGGACCCTTGTGGGAAGGCGTGAGGATATTATTATTATTCACTAGAAGACTCTGTTACACACGAAATTTTGTGTAATTCGCTGTGGTCAGCGAAATTTTGTGCAATTCGCTGTGGTCAGCGAAGTTATGTGAATTTCGCTGTCGTTAGTGAAATTACGTGAATTTCGCCGTCGTTAGCGAAATTGTCAGCTATCAATTAGCTAATTGGGACTTAAAAAAGCGAGTCTTTAATAAAATATGTTTAAAAATTAAGCGAACCTTTCCCCGCTCGACTTCCCTAACAAGCTTAACCTCCGTTGGTTGTCCGTCTAGTGGACCTGCCCGAGATCAAGGGGAACCACCGCAAGTTCAGAACCCTAGTGACGAGCTACATAGGTATTAGTCATTCTACGATCATTATCCGTGGAGGTGGCCACATCAAAATCAACTCTATTGCATACCAATAACGCTCAATATTGTCATCGACTCATCAATCCCAACAGTTCATCTCAATGAAACTATGTCATTGTAAAATCGACTTTATGACCGAACAGTATAGTCTGTTGTTCAACCTGAATGCTTACCTCCATGGATAAATGATCAGAAGCAAGATATAAATATATAGTAGTGGCAACTGTGCTGCAGCTTGGGTGCTGGCGAAGTTTTGTGATCGTAATCGTCTTTTGACAGCTATCAATGACATTTAAATTATACTGACATGATGATAATAATAAATATATCAATAAATACCCCTTGGGACTATTCCACACTTATCGACATTGCCCTTAATTAAGCAAAGCTTGTTCTAGGGTAACTAGACAACGGTATATTTACTTATATACGTAGATATACACATAAATGCATAGGACATCAATGACTAAGGTACAAATATTCGTGTAATCACGCTAATATCAGCCCTCAGCGGGAATCGAACCCGCGACCTCAAGATTCGCAGTCAGGACCACTAAACCAGACGGCCGTCTGGATTATGAAGTTAAGGTGTCATTCAAAATTTGTAGATGAAAGTAATGATAATATCGTAGGTACTAACTACTCTATACAAATATAAATTTTCAACCACGAGTGTTAAAAAAACGTAAATTCTAAGTTGACAATTCTCCTTTACCTAATTTTCACTTAAAAATCCGCTTTAACGATAAAGTTATACGTGTAGAATCAATTGATGAACATAAAAGTTTCGGAGTGAATATAACTTACTCCCTTTAAAATTGTTTTACTTTTGTTATATTAGAGATATTTGTTTTATTACATCGTCATGAGGATAAATATACAACACCCGACAACTTTTAGAAGAAAACTTTGGCTAAATGCCAAAGTCAACGATTTTTGACCAATTGTCGACGATCCACGACAACGATTTGCCAGCACCCTTGTATTTTTATGTGTACATAGTGAACTGTGTGCGTTTTTAATTTAATTTTTGTAGTGACATAGTTTTACGCTGGTGATATTTAGTTTTTTTTTTATTATATATCGATTTATTTTCATTAGGCATGTTTAAAATTGTCCTAAGTTTTAATTTTTTCATTCAAGTTTTTATGTTTTATTAAAAACGCATGGCATTGTTTTTTATTGAAATACATGCACGCCCCTCCGTCCCGTTGTGACGTATTACATATTTTCGTGAGAAAATAATATCAATTTAATTTTTTTTCTTTCCAACATTTGTCCAAAATCGGATTCTTGCGCGCGTCCGTGGAGGCTTGAGTAAGTTGAGGCTCGTTTTGTCAAAACCGTAAGAATAACGGATTAGTTCAGGTGCAGACGGAGCTAAACTCGATGATGATTTTCTGAACATAGACAATAAGGAGCAGTAGACTAAAAATTGATTTTGTGATAGCAGAATTATAACCTTTATCTTTGCCCCACTAGTGGGCAAAGGCTTCTCCCGTCACTCGCGATTGAGCGCTACCTCCAATTGTTCAGGTGCATGTCCTGTTCGCCCGCCATTTTGTTTTTGGCCTTCCTCGTCTGTTTGTCACATTCACGTGTCGACCCATTTCGTCCTATACTATGTAGTACGATCGAATATTACATATTATCATGACACGAAATCGGATTACTGGTTGAGATTAGCGAGAACACGATCGCAGATCCACCTATCGGTTATCCACCTGAAGACAGAAAATTTCATTACAATCGGTCCAGCCGTATAGGAGGAATTCAGTGACATACACACGCACGGAAGAAATTGGCCGTTCACTGCTTAATAAATCCACTAAAAACATCAAAATTGTTCCGTGTCAAACCATTTGAAAAGTTTAGTTCCGTCTGTAACAACGGCACTACACTCCAGCGTCTCTTTCCAACGCGTGATAACGCATACGTGCGAGCGAGATAGCGTATTCACGTGCCGTCTACCTGTGCTACTCATTTATTCTTATGGCATGATAATGTTCCCAGTTCAACCTTTTGTGCCCCCGTTGTCTTAGTTAGATACGTGTGTGGTATTTTGATTTGTGTATACACTTATATATGTATAAATATTGGGAACTGTACGTCTACCAGAAGATATGAATTGCATGGAAAATGTATGAAAAGAATTATAGCTAATAAGAGATAAAAATATTATTTTAACATGTGAGTTTCTCTAGTGGCCATCGAAAGGAAACTCATTTGCGTACGTCAAAATTATGAGTATTAAAAAAATAATCTTATTACAAAAGTTAGGACTTCTTTCATACGTTTGACAGCCTAGTTTAGGTAGCCGATTTTCCCTGTGAAAATTGGTTGCTAGCGTTAAATATTAGTCGAGTAAAGAGAGTTACCATGTTTTTGCTCTGAGCTCAGTTTTGTTATATTATTATTGTTATTATATAGTACTACTTTTGCCCTCCCCTTGGTAGTTAGAGCATTCTACCTCTCGGTCTCTACTTCCAACTAAACAGCACGTGTTTTTTTTTAAGTATTAATATGACATCTCGAATTGTGATTGTGATTTCTTCTTTATTTCTGTATTGTGCCTTTTTCGAATGTCTGTTACTTTTGAAATTTAATTTTAGAATGCTTTTGAAATAATTTTATTTTTCTTCTTTTGCGAACTCGCTGGTTGATTGTCGTTTCACGAGCAATGCTTTTTTATACAGCATAGTTTAGGAATTTATCCAATTGTTATCTTATTCTTGTCAATGGTTATTGTGATGTGTTGTAATATAAATATTAGAAAAAAAAAATTATTAACATCCTATTCAAATAAAATGTAATAATATACATAAAGTATATTTTTATAATTATAATAAAACAATCACAATAATTGAACAAATATTATATTTAAGGTTTTTATACAACTGCGTCGGCATCTCAAATCCTTAACCAGCGATATTAAACCCTACCCGAATAAATGCTAAGTCTATATTGGCGTTTGCTTGCCGCAAAAGGTATTTTTAGCACTCAACTTCGACGACCGGTGAGACGTAAGGTTGAATATCGCTTATGAATGCAAGACCGACTACTGTTCGTATAAACCTACCTTTTATCAAATAGGCTATTTGTGACCTAGGTACATGTCGACCCTATTTACCTTAAATACAGTGATTAGTCACACCACGAGCCTTACGGTGAAGGAAAATGCATACGTTTGAGAAAGAAAATATATGAATAGTAGGGGTGATAATACTAGTAACAAAAAGCCTATTTGCATATTGTATACACGGTGCAATCCTCTAAGACTTACACTTCCGTTCCGCAGCACTGAAACACTCCCCGTCGAAGCGGAAGAGTATCGCTAAACCTTCGAGGCCACAGGAGGAGATAGAGAGAGACACGCCAGGTATGTCTGTCACTTTTTGGCGTATTATAATGTACGGCGCTAGTTTGAGTTGACAGTAGAATGCTTTGTTTCGGTTATAAATCGACCCAGACAATAATTTGACATAATTGTCGACAGATGGCATGACTTTTGGCATATGTCAAGAGTTTTGACAGATGTCAGAAACTTTAGCAGTTGAAAATATTTGCCACATTGGTATTACTTTATACAGATGGCATGTCTTTTTGGTATTTTTGATTTGAGTTTTTCTAAAATGATACATCTTTGGTCACGCTTTTTTTACATGTTATAATATTCTACTGCCAACTCGTATAATCCCGATAAAAACCCAAAACCTTTTGCTTGTTGCGATGTTGTATGACACAGAGTAAAATGTTACGACAAAGGTTTTGGATTTTTTTACACTCTGGTTTTAACTACTGCTCGTTTTTCAACTAATCCTAGGCTGGTATTAACAGGTCTGAGATAGGTCGTATAGATATATTTGTAGCTATAACCCCTTCCTTAACACGAATGCGTGCATTTTATTGGTTACCCGTATTATATTATACATTTCAGTTTATTTTTTTTAATCCCCAACCTTTCCCTTTGGTGTCTGTTACCTTATTGTTGTGGACCGTCCTTTCGTATTTCGAATGTTTTTTTTTTCCACCTTCAAAAATGTTTTTACCTCAATTTTGACGTCTACCGTGTTTTAACGCAATTTCTGTGCTGTGTTACTGTGTTAACGGTGTTGGTTCGCGAGTCGCCCGACAGATGTCGCCCGGCATGGTTTGTCGAAGGAAAAATAAACTGAAATGTATCCGTCAAACAAAGTACCTTCTAACCTGGACCGTCTGTTCCTTAGGACGACCAATCGCCGGCAGACCTATCAAAGAT
>JACCPG010002458.1:0-16226 GCA_016069955.1 Drepana arcuata | reverse complement strand
TAGGTGCCAACGTGACAGATGGCGAGTCCATCGCCGTTACTCAAGCACGACTATACATACGCCTTTGAATTTCTTCTCAGACGTATGCAGGTTTCCTCTCGATGTTTTCCTTCACCGTAAAGCTCGTGGTGTGACTAATCACTGTACTTAAGTTTTAGAAAAACTCATTGGTACAGTCGGGATTCGAACTTGCGACCTTTGCGTCGCAGGCCACTGCTCGAACCACTCGGCCACCACGGCTCTCGTACGTATAGAACGTACGTATTAGAAGTAACATAGGATATTTTCTTTTGAAAAAAAAAAACACATTTTTACGAAAGATAAAAAGCCGTCCACGCCGACGAAGTCGCGGGCACAGCTAGTATTTCATAAACGATGTTCTTTTATTATACAGTCATGCCCATATTATATTATACTCAGCACATAATGTCAATAATGCCATAGTCTGTGTCTATGCTAATTAATATTCAGGTTGCAATCCTGTATCATAGACTACTATTTAATAAAGGTCAATGATCTTATAATGTACTTGTAGAATGTCAAAACAATTTTGTACTATGATATCGTTGATAGTAAAGTTTGACTCCAATTATATTTTTTTGCTGAAATAAAATACATCCTATGCGCTACTTCAGCTTATAATGTAACTGTGTGCCAGAAGTCAGACAATCAGTAGTAAAGAGGATCAAACATTCACATTAACTACTAAGTGTTGGGAGCAGATGGATTAGTCCCATTATGCTGCCAACACAGTATAACTCTCCGAACACACAGTACAACGCACAAGTTTAGTGATACTTTGGTATCGGGAGCGTAAATAGGCTACGATAGCCGTTTCCCATTAGGTGGGCCGTATGCTTGTTCGCCTCTTATTTTAGTTATACTGTGTTGGCAGCATAATGGCTCTAATCCCTCTGCTTCCAACACAATGTAACAATCTTCCCCCCTCCCCGAGGAGCTCATTATTGGAAACCTTATTCACCGCGTAGGAACACAACACAAATAATTGGGTTTTTTGGCTACTGACTTCTATAAGGCGGAGGTCCTGCCCCAGTCGGGCAGCTCCAAATTCGAACTGGAAACCCGTTATGCCACCTCTCTTGAAAACTCCAATCTTATTGTATATAAAAAAAAACTTTATAATATTAGTGGGAACATTTGTTGTCTCATCTAGTATTTAGGTGGTTGGTGGCCGCCAATCAGCCGCTCACCCAATGCAGGTCGTCTGACAGCGAGGTTAGAGCTTGCCGATTCCTTAATTGCCGTGACGTTTTGGTGTCACATACCACAGACTAGCACGCTACTTACCATAGTAGCGTGTAAACTCGCATCGATTGCCAAATCGAGTGTACTTCCATGACGGCAATCGATCCTCAGTTTATTGTAAGGGAAAAGTAAAGTCATTAACCTAGCCAAAAACCCTATCTGTCCGTTTGCTTACATCTTAACACACGCTAAGCCGGCTAATTATGAGAGATTTTGGCAAAGTTCTAACTTTTATCCTAGATGTCTAAGGAGTGTAGCGCGCATGTAGCAATAGACGGATTGCAATAAAAGTTGGAATTATGACAGCTTATCTTAATGTCATCATCATCATCATCATATCATCACGCCAAGTCCCCAACGGGGTAGGCAGAGAGTATAGAGCGCCAGTTCTCTCTAGACTTACATACCTCTTTCGCTTCGTCCACATTCATCAGTCTCTTCATACATGCTCGTCGGTTTCGGGTACTCTTAACGTTCCCGTCCTTCAGAGTTCGATCTATTTGATCCAGGTAGTTGGAACGTGGCCTTCCTCTGCCTCTTCTTGCACACACTTTTGCTTTGTATATCTGTTTCGTCAATCTTTCTTCACTCATCCTTTCTATGTGTCCAAACCAGCGTAACATGCCTTTCTTCATCTTTACAATCACGCCCTCATTCACGCCAGTTGATTTGCGAATCTCTTCATTGCGGATTCGATCTAATATCGTTACGCCGCACATTTTTCGAAGAGATCGCATCTCGACTTCATTCAAGCTATTTTCATACTTCCTCTGACATACCCAGGATTCGCTGCCATACAATAAGGTAGGTGCCAATATCGCGTTGTGGACAGCAACTCGAGCATTCTTGCTCAGACTTTTACTGCCCATCAACGCCGACATGGCTCCATTCACCTTATTTCCGGCAGTTATCCTTCTTTCAATATCTTTTTCATACTTTCCATCTCGTGTGAACATGCTTCAAGATATACAAATTCATTCACTTGCTCTAGAATTTGCCCATTTACCGATATAGCTTTACCTCGGTCACTTGTTCATCTCTTTCGAATACAGAACCTTAGTCTTGCCAGCGTTTTAGGCGCAGCCCTTCCTTTTCACATTCATACTTTCATTATGGTAACTAGTGACTGCAGTTCGCCCTCTGATGACGCCAGTAAAACCGCGTCATCGGCGTATAGTAGGCAGTTGACCACTAAGTTTCCCATTTTCACTCCACATCCGTTCGTTCTTGGTGCTCTCAGACAGTTATCTAGATATATAATGAACAGCCAGGCAGACATGATACACCCTTGTTTGACCCCCGACTTCACATCAAACCAGGGTGACATCACAC
Organism: Drepana arcuata; assembly: GCA_016069955.1. Classification (NCBI taxonomy): domain Eukaryota; kingdom Metazoa; phylum Arthropoda; class Insecta; order Lepidoptera; family Drepanidae; genus Drepana; species Drepana arcuata. The sequence goes on along the minus strand of JACCPG010002458.1, from coordinate 13,628 downwards.
CATTAACCCTAACGCACGCCCCGCTATCACTATAGAGTGATTTCACGGCATGCAGTAGGGAACTGCTCACTCCATATCCAGGCAACACGTCCCAGAGTTCCTTTCGTGCGACTCTATCAAATGCCTTCTCCAAGTCGACGAAGCGCAGAAAACCCTTTAGTTAATATCCAAAAACTTTTCCGCGATTCCGCGAAGCGAGAAGGTTTGATCCATACATCCTCTTCCTGGTCTAAATCCTCCTTGGCATTCCCAGAGAAACCTTTCGGATCGCTCTTGCATTCTTATCGTCAGGATCTTCGTGTACACTTTACTAGCTAAGCTGACCAAGCTGATGGCTCTGTAGTTTGAGCAGTCCAATCGTGATCCCTTTCCTTTATAGAAAGGCACGATGACTGCTCGCCTCCAGTCGTCCGGAACATCACACTTTTCCCAGCAAAGATTGCATAGCAAATAGATGACATCCCAGACCGCTGGTCCACCGTACTTGATCATCTCAGCCGTAATCCCATCTATTCCCGCAGCTTTTCCACATTTCAGACTTCTTATCGCACTTACAATCTCTCCCATACTTATTTTATCCGCTATAGGATCCTCGATAGATTCTGTTGGAGGCAGCTCTATGAGTAGATCGGCGGCATCATCATCATACATATCTTTGTAAAATTCACTCCATCGCCTGAGGACGTCTGTTTTGTCAGTCAGTATGTTATTGTCCTTCGAGAAAATCACATTCATCCTACTACTAGCTGTAACACAATTTCTGGACTTCTTAACTTCCCTCCAAAAAAAGTTTTGCATTGTCCTTGAAATTATGTGACAGTTTTTCGTCTACAGTCATTTGGAACCTCTCACGCTTCTGAGCTATTATCTCTTTCGTACGATTTTTTTGCAGGCGGTATTTTCTTTCATCTTTTCTTTCATACTCTCACTTGAGCTGGACATAGCCAAAATGTCTTGCCTTGCATCCTTCTTCTTTTTAACTTCTTCTTTCACTTCATCATCCCACCAGCCATCGCCATTTTTGGTTGTCCGCCCATTCGAAATGCCACAAACCTCTTTCGCGGCGCATAATATGCTGGACTTAGGGAACTGCCAACAAACATCGACACTCTCAAACACATCTTTCGGTGGACAGGCTAGCTGGACTGGTAATTTTATTTAAATATTATTTGGGGGCGGTATTTGCGCGTCTGGCTCGGCGCGGGCCGGCGTTTGCGGCGGGGGTCGGGGGGGAACATTACGGCTTATTCGCGTCGAGCCTCGCCGGCGAGGACGGAACAGTGGTCGGTTTTGAAGACCCGGAGGACGTCGCCCCATTTACATTAACTTTTTGCTGTCTGTTTGATAAATATGAAAGAACAAGATCAGCAGTGAGTCCACGAATTCCGTAGTGGTGTAATTTACAGATCAGTGTGTTATGGTCGACGCAGTCGAACGCTTTCGAGAGATCACAGAAAATGCCAATGGCATCCCAGGATTCCAAAATGTGAGTGACGAGTTTTACCCCCGCATGCGTTGTCGACCTTGTTCCATATGCATTTCACCCCCTTTACCCTGCTCATCGAGGGACGCCGCTGCAGTTGCGCAACCCAGCTTCACTGGTATAATAAAATGACATGGACGCCTGCGCACCGGCCTCTTCGATCGACATCCTAATATCGGTTCGGTTGTTAGCGACTTAGTTAATAAGCTAATATTGTAATTCAGTAATTAGAGTTTTTATATAATTTAATTTGTTTTTTTTTGGGATTCACCGCTGGCCCTCACGTAATTGGCGCAGTCGGTAGGATCGTCGAGTCAGTGCGTGTAGAACTATCATAGTGATCATAGAACTCATATTGACTGTGAACCTGTGAAACTGTGCGGACTGATAGACTTTTCTCAGTTTAATCGACGATCCATAAAGAACCGAGGACCACTGGACCACACACTCATCCAGACATCGATGACTCATGGTGCCACGAACGTTAAAATGTTCATGTAAGTTGCACAATTTTCTTACGATTGGTTGCTACATTCCCGTGTGTTCCCAGAAACTTCCAAAATTTTCCACCCCCGGAAAAATCGGGTAGACGATATCCTTAGGGTTACTTGCATCGAGCAGAGAGACCGTAACCGCCACTTAGAATTTAAAGATAGACTAGGCAATATATGAGAGCGACAAGATAGCCATGCGTCTATGAACTCAACTATTTCACACGACGCAATGCTAGATAAAATTTTAAGAGCACTAAAATTCGTACCTGACTTTGATGGTAATGCTTGCAATTTTTTTTTTCCTATAATTCTGCAACTTGGCAATCTGTGCCAGCACAATAAGCCATTCAGATGGGGGATCCCGGACCGAAGCATGTCATGTTAGCAGAAGGAAACCCCACGGATTCCCTTCATCTATTGTCACCAAATCTTACGGTAAGTGTAGAGACACTATGTGTTTTCAGTCATCATCAGCCCACTCTAGTCCACTGCTGGACATAGGCCTCCCCTAATGAGCGCCATAGCGCCCTGTCTTCAGCTTGCCGCATCCAGCATCTGCCAGCAGTCCTTCGCAAATCGTCATCCCACCTGGTCGGAGGGCGTCCTACACTACGTTTGCCTAGTCGAGGTCTCCACTGAAGAACACGTTTACCCCAGCGGTTGTCGGTTCTTCGCGAGATATGACCGGCCCACTGCCACTTCAGCTTGCTAATTCTTTGAGCTATGTCGATAACTTTGGTTCTCTGTCGGATATATTCGTTGCGAATCTTATCCTTCAGAGAGACTCCGAGCATAGCTCTCTCCATAGCTCGCTGAGCGACCTTAAACTGGTGGACCAGCCCTATCGTGAGTGTCCACGTCTCAGCTCCGTAGGTCATGACGGGTAGGACGCACTGATTGAAAACTTTAGTTTTCAAGCATTGCGGTATGGATGACGAGAAGACTTGACGTAGTTTCCCAAACGCTGCCCAGCCCAGCTGGATCCTCCTCCAGTTTTCAGTCGGGAATATGTAATACTTCCTGTGCCTTTAAGTTTGGATGCCAGTTCATTGACGTGATTTGATATTCTCGTCTGATAGCATTCACTATATCTAGTGATCTCTTGTTTGACGGTAGTGATATTTAGGTCCTCGTGAATATATTTATTTCTCACATAGTAGGGTATATCTAGCATGGCCCTCAGTGTCTTGCTTTGAAATCTCTCGAGGATCTCTATGTTATTATTGCTAGCAGTACCCCACAGCTGGATTCCGTAGGTCCAGATTGGTTTAAGGATGGTCTTGTAAATAGCTATCTTGCTTTCGTGTGACAGGCTTGATTTGCGACCTATCAGCCAGTACATTGATCTGACTTTCGTATACAGTTGTTTACGCTTGGTCCAGATATGCTTTCTCCAGGTGAGTCTTCGGTCCAGATGCATACCCTAATATCTGGCATCTTCAGCTTGAGGAATTTCGTCATTATAAAGTCTAATTGGTGGACAAGTCTGCCTTCTCAGGGTAAAGGTCACATGGACAGATTTTCCTTGATTAATCCTAATAACCCTAATACGCCATTTATCTAGATAAATGGCGTATTAGGGTTAATCTTCCCTTTCACTTTTCCACTTCGTGGATGTGAGTTTGTACGTTGGCCGATGCTATTGCGGGATCCACGTGTACCACGTGTACAAAAGGGCTGTATCATCCGCATAGGTGGCAGTTATAGTTTTAGCGTGCGTTGGAAGGTCTGCGATGAAAAGCAAGTATAGGATGGGTCCTAATATACTTCCTTGTGGTACTCCTGAGAGAATTTCCTTTAAAGGAGCAACTTCGTTGTTAAATTTCACTTCAAAGCATCTACTGTGTAGGTACGAACGTAGAATCTGCCTGGTTTGGCATTACCATTATCATTATAACCTGCGCAATTTTCCACTGGGGGGGGTAAAATGCTAGTCTTAGGCAGGCATTGTAGATGGCCGCGATGTGAATTATGCCCTTTCTAGGCATCTGCTTGAGTAATTGTGCGTCGATTAAATCGTAGCCTGGTGTTTTAACCATCTGTAGTTTTTGTATTTCTCTCTATAGTTCGTTAGGGCTAACACTCTGTAGGGACACATGTATTTTGTATTGAATAAGCGTATAATATACAGTGAATAATGCATTGGTGGTGTGTTTGCCTAAGTGCGGCTGCGCCCGTAATTAGAAATAAGTTTAGTCGCATTAAACCATCAGACTTGAGCTCTTGTCTCGTGTTATCATTTCGCGCTCCCATACAACATTACCTCAGAACACAGTACATAAAGTAGATACCTACTAAAGTGGTGACCCCGAACGTTTTTTTTATTTGTGGGATTGCGTAAAGCGAGGATAATGAACCCGACCAGTCCACGTACAATGGACTCCAAGGACATTGCTGGCGAAACGAGTGCATTGGCTAGCATCACAGTGGCATCGCGAATACCCGAGTTTTGGGCGGACCAAACGCGACTCTGGTTCGTCTAATTCGAGGCCGTTGTGGAAAGCCAGAAACTAAGTGATGCTACGAAATTGAACCTAGCGGTGACTAAGCTAGGGAAGAGTGCTATACAGCAGGTGAGCGATCTGTTACTCGCGCCGCCAGAGACACGAAAATATCAGGCGTTGAAGGACAGATTATTGGAAGTTTTTGAGGAATCGGAGACCAGGAAACTACAGAAATTGATTAGTGAAATGGAACTTGGGGGTCAAGGTCCATCACAACTACTACGGAGAATGCGAGACCTTGCCAGAAAAAAAGTTGCGGATGAAACCGTTCGGCTGATGTGGCAATCGCATTTACCGACAGCAGTTAGAGCCATACTTACGGTAACGGAGTCGCAAAACCTCGACGTTCTCGCAGCTATAGCGGACAAGGTTTTGGAGAGTACAGCGGACAGGACAGCACAAATAGCTGAGGTTAGAGCACCGGAGGCATCACCTAGTCGGCAGACACGCGCTGGAACGTCTGACACGAATTTAATCATGCAAAAATCAACCTTCGGCTCAAGGACCTGGAACGAGGCAGATCTGGAGAACGCTTTGAGCAAAGACAGTGATCCAGATCAGTATCGAGGAGCGGTAATTCGGCGCCTAGAAGGAAAAGTGCTAACTGGTTGTGTTTTTATCATTTCCGTTACAGGGAGAACGCTACCAAGTGTGTCGAGCCCTGTAATTGGAAGGGGGCCCAGCCGAAAGCAGCGGAAAACTAAAGGAAGTGCAGCCAATGACGGGACGCTGCACAACACATAACCGTCTCATAGTTTGTGATAGGAAGTCAGGTATGAAATTTCTAATCGATTCTGGGGCTAATGTATCCGTTATACCGGTAGATAGGAATGGTGTATATAAATATGATAGTGATATGTGTAATTATAATTTATACGCTGCTAACGGGACAGTAATAAAAACCTACGGTATAAGAACGTTATCATTAGATTTGGGTTTGAGACGTCCGTACACGTGGAATTTTATTATAGCAGAGGTCAAACAGCCTATACTTGGCGCAGATTTTTGACGTGACAACGTCTTAAATTAGGTTGCGGCTGGGAGTCACTTATGAAAAAGTGTAACGCCCGGTAACGTTACGATGAGTCACCGAACGAGAGAGAGGCCCGCCGAATGCGTTTATAGGTTATGTCATACTATTGATAAATGTTGATAGTGTTAAGTAAATTATTAGTTTAAAATTAATTAATTAATTAATTATTATTTTACAAATTTTCATTAATTTCAAATTTATTTAGCAAAAATTTGAACCTTCGATCTGAATAAATGTTTTGATTTTCGAATTGATAAAAAGACGTTGTCACGTAAAATCTTCACCCGTAAAACCGACTTTACAGGCAACCATCTTTGGATATTTTTACTGCATAACAAATTATTAGTAGATATAAGCGGACGACGTCTCTTAGACCAAATAACTAGTTTAAGTGTTATAGGATCAATTATAGAGTGGAAGGGAACCTCGTTGACCACGGTGGACAGTACGTGTACTTACTCTGATTTACTCGTGCAATACCCAGTGATAACTAAACCGGCTTCTTTGAGGGAAGACCCTCCATACTCGATATTTCATCATATTGAGAGAACTGGCCCCCCGGTGTATGCTCAAGCAAGGCCTTTAGCTCCAGATATGCTAGGGTTAAAGAAGAGTTTCAGCGTATGCAGGAGCTAGGAATTTGCAGGCCGTCAAAAAGTCCATGGGCGAGCCCTTTGCATGTGGTACCTAAAAAGGATGAGCAAATACGTCCTTGCGGCGATTACAGGGCACTCAATGCCATAACTAGGCTGGACAGGTACCCCATTCCGCGTATTATTGATTTTACTTATATAAAAGGAAAATTCACGCGTATGACTTTCGGATTGCGCAACGCGGTGCAAACTTTTCAGAGGTATATGAATAACACTGTTTTCCAGGGTTTAGAGGCGGAAATTGGGGGAGAAGGTAAAAACTGAATTTGACTGACGTCATTGAGGCCAGTGAAACAGCGGATATTCACGAGCGACATCTAAAAGCGATCTTCGAACGGTTAGATAAGTTTGGAATCACTATTAATTTATCTAAATGTTGTTTTGGGAAAGAAAAAGTAGAGTTCCTAGGCTATGAAGTCTCGCCTGAGGGGATAAGCCCATAAGCTGATAAGGTACAAGCAATAATTAAATTTCCGAAGCCGGAAACGGTAGATCAGTTAAGGCGTTTTTTGGGAATGATAAATTTCTATAGATCTAGTTTACCTAGGGCTGCGGAATATCAGTCAGTTTTAAATAAATATTTACAAAACGCTAAAAAGAAGGATAAATCGCTCATTTTGTGGACAGACGAAGCTGATGCCGCGTTCGCGAAATGTAAAAGTAGTTTGCTAAACGCAACTGTCTTGAGTTACCCAACTACAAGTGCAGAGCTGGCAATTATGACGGATGCATCAAATGACTGAGTTGGTGGCGTTTTACAAATAATGGTCGATACACATTGGAAGCCTTTAGGATATTTCTCTAAAAAACTCAATGATGTTCAATTAAAGTATAGCACCTATGATAGGGAATTGTTAGGAATATATTTATCTGTAGAACATTTTAGGTATTTGGTAGAGGGTAGACCTTTCGTAATTTACACTGACCATAAACCATTGGTTTATGCGTTTTCAAAAAAACCCAGCGATAAAGAGACGCCTAGACGGGTTAGGCAACTCCTTTTTATTAGTGAATTTTCGACTGATATCCGTCATATTAGTGGGTCCCATAATATTGTGGCAGACGCATTATCGCGAGTAAATACGATTACTTGTCCGAATGCACTTGATTTCGCGGAATTAGCGATAGCACAACAAACGGACGGAGAGTTGAGTAAGCTGATAGCAGAACCTACCGGGCGACTGCAATTCAAAGGAATTGTTTTGCCCGGCGAGCAGGATGAAATTACGTGCGAGGTATCAACTAACGTTGCTAGGCCATACCTACCGGTAAGCTTCAGAAGAGAAGCATTCCATGCAGTTCATAATTTATCACATCCTGGTAATCGAACCACTAGAAAATTAGTAGCAGGCAAGTACTTTTGGCCAGGCATGAATGCAGACGTAAGAAATTGGGCTAAAACCTGCATACAATGCCAAAAATCAAAGGTTATTCGGCATATGGTTTCAGGGTTAGGACAGTTCGAAGCTAGCGGTCGATTTGAACATATCCATGTAGATTTAGTGGGACCTTTACCTACATCAACTGAGGAATATAGGTATTGCCTTACAGTGGTAGATAGGACAACAGGTTGGCCGGAAGCTTTTGCGCTAAAAGATATGTACGCTAGTTCGGTAGCTAAGATACTCTACGAGGGATGGGTTACGCGTTACGGCTGTCCTGTTCGAATCACGACAGATCAGGGTAGGCAGTTCGAAAGTAGCTTATTTAGGGAGCTTACTAAATATCTAGGGATATGCAGATTGAGAACTACGCCTTATCATCAACAGGCGAATGGTACTGTGGAAAGGTTTCATCGCGTACTTAAGGCAGCACTTATGGCCAAAAGAGAGAACGGTACATGGATTGAGGAGTTAAACACGGTTTTATTTGGATTGCGAGCAACACCGAGGAGCGATACGGTTGTTAGCGCAGCCGAGTTAGCGGTCGGTAAAACGCTGAGGTTGCCTGAGGATTTATACGACGGCACAAAAATAGGCATCATAAGCGATACTAATGATATGTTAATAAAATCAGAGAGGCTATAAAATAATCTCAGACCAAAACCCACAAACCAAAGATTCTCGTGCTATTTTTATTCATACGGATTTGAAATCCTGTTCACATGTTTTTGTACGGGTGGATTTAGTAAAACAATCTTTACAACCACCATACAACGGGCCGTATAAGGTCATAGATAGGAGTGAAAAATACTTTCGTATACAAATAACAAACAGGCAAGTAAATGTCAGTATAGACAGATTGAAACCCGGATTGAAAAAAGGGTCCCACCACGCAACAAACAAATTATAGAGTATTACCGGATAGAAGTACGATTAGACATAATGTAGACAGTAAGACAAACAATTGCGCAGCGAGCGATAAGCTCACAACTTATACCACACACAGTGGCAGGGCAGTCAAGCGTCCGATAAGGTTTAGACTATGAGACGTGTTATTTTATTGTTATTTTTTTTGATGATTGTTTTATTTTTTTTCTTTCATACGTAATTCATATATTTTATGTCTTGATAATGATTGTGTTTAAGTAACATTATATACCTGTACCCATACCCATTATATATTTTTTTTAATTATTGTTTTATTTTATTTTATTTTTTTCCTTCATACGTAATTGATATATTTTATGTCTTAGTAATGATTGTGTTTAAGTAACATTATGTACCTCTCTCGCAAGAGGCATAAGGATAAAATATTGAACCAAGGAACTTTTGATCGAAAGCACAACTTTAACCACTGCGCTACTGACGCATGTTAGGGAATGGTTTGTGTAGGTTGTGTAACTTTGTTATAATGTTATCACGTTGCAATCTAAATAAAGAACGGGTAATTATGAATTATGAAATATGACAATGTTGTTTAGGTATAAATAGAAGGTCAATTATTTTAACGTCGACGCGTCATTTTTTTATGTAGGTACCTATGTCATATTATTTCTACGGTATAAATGTATTTTATGCATTCGGCATTTAGACTTCGTTCGCCAATAAAGTATTGAAATTTCTAGTGATGGGTTATAATCAAAGTAAGCCGACACAAAATAATGTCGCAATTGCTCAAACTGTGTCCAACGAAGCAATTGGACAAAGATTAAATTGGTTGGAGATTGTCGTTACGACAGTCGCTATATTATTTGGACTTATCTGTCTATGGTTGTTAAGAAATCAATGCAAGAAACGGGTGCGAAATTGGTTTCGCAAAGAAGCCGTGGTAGCTGGGTGGTCACCTCCAGTGGTCAAGGTACATACGGTGCAACCTCCGACGACGACGCATAATGCCGAAACATACATAATTACGGCTAGTGTTTAGATTGCGGATTTAAAATTATTCTTTGTTTATCTCTAAGTATACTTTTTGGGTAATACAGAAGGGTAAAGGTCATAATTTCTATGTCGTTTTTGTAGTTAGTAAATTACTTTTATTTTCTTTTTTCTTTTCTTCTCTTCTCTAAAACGAGAAATTTGTAAGTGGCTTCTTCTTCTTTTAATAAGAGGGGGGCTACTGTAGGGATACATGTATGAGTATTGAATAAGCGTATAATATACAGTGAATAATGCATTGGTGGTGTGTGTGCCTAAGTGCGGCTGCGCCCGCAATTAGAAATAAGTTTAGTCGCATTAAACCATCAGGCTTGAGCTCTTGTCTCGTGTTATCATTTCGCGCTCCCATACAACATTACCTCAGAACACAGTACATAAAGTAGATACCTACTAAAACTCTTTAGTGGTAGACTCATTTGCAGTGGTGTGTCTAGATATTCAAAGATTTTGGATTTAAGATAAGATTATGGGTATTTAAGATAGGATATATTATAATAATTAAAAGTAACAAGCATAATCTTCATGGATATGCGCGCGTCTATTTCTATGTGTGTGTGTGTGTGTGTGTATGTGTGTGTGTGTGTGTGTGTGTGTGTGTGTGTGTGTGTGTGTGTGTGTGTGTGTGTGTGTGTATGTGTGTGTGTGTGTGTGTGTGTGTGTTTAAATTATAACATCTAATTAGTATAGTTATAGTTTATATACACTAGACTAGAGTATTGTCTGAACGAGAAACTCAACATCAGCGTAGCTTTTAGTTTTTAGCCATTCAGTCAGAATCTTTTTACAGTCAAAATATTTTAGGGGGTATATATTTAATTGTTTGTTAATAAAGTTATATACATGGGATGATTGTCTAGTGTATTGTCTTTTTGCGAAAGTAGTTTTGACGGCTGCTAAGGGTGCCACTGTGTGTTTTCTTCTCCTTTTTGTATCACTCGCATTAAAGGGTATAAACTTATGTTTTTTTAAGATTATTTGGAGAATATATAACTTCCTTACAGACAGAAGGCCGGATGTCATATAAAGGCTTTCGGTTAAGAACCTGAAAGGTTTAAAAAACATAACTTTTATAAGTGACCTCTGTGCTCTCTCTAGTTCTAAAAATTTGATTTTACTAGCTCCACCCCAGATTGGCAGACAATACGATACTACAGATTGAGCCAACGAGGAATATACTTCGAGCAATAGTTTTTTTGTCGCAACATGACTTAATATTTTAAATGTCCATATTAGTTTTCGAAGTCTATTCATTACTAGCTCAATATGCACGTGCCAAGAAAGTCGCTGATCAAGCATTACACCTAAATACTTAGTTTGATTTACCTTTTTTAGTTCTATGCAGGAACAAGATATGTGTGGGTGGTTAGGACACTTATGAATTTTAATTATAAAATTAGGTGGAGGTTGCGTGCGCTCATTCACTGTAAAACAAATAAAATTAGTCTTTGTTACGTTTAGTGTAAGAAGATTTAAATCAAGCCAGTGTGTTACCTTCATCAATCCATCATGAGCTGATTTTTTAACAATGTCCCATGTTTTGCCAGAGAAAACCATAGCAGTATCATCTGCATAAGAAAATATGAGACCATTGTCAAGCTTCATATCACACAGACTATTGATATAGATGAGGAACAAGGTTGGGCCGAGGACGCTTCCTTGCGGCACACCAAATAGCACAATTTCGTCTGAGCTGATGAAATCTCCAACCTTTGTTTTCTGTTTTCTATCACGGAGATAGTCTTTAAACAATCCATAAGGTATGCCCCTAATGCCAATTTCTTCAAGCCTGTGCAAAAGTATGGAGACTGAGACCGTATCAAAGGCCTTTTTAAGGTCAAGGAAGACTGCAAGGCAATTATTTCCACTATGAACTTTTTCTGTTACAGCGGTAGTAAGCGCCAGGACTGCATCTTCAGTAGACATTTTTTGCCTAAATCCAAATTGAGACGGAGAAAGAATTTTAAATTTTGTTAGGTAGCTAATTAGCCGTTTGTTAATAAGTTTTTCTATAATTTTTGAGATTGCTATCAGGACTGAGATTGGTCTATAATTTGACGAATCTAAAATTTTGCTAAGGTCAGTGTGAGTTGAGATTTTAAGGATTGTCATTAGGTGATCTGTGATGGTGGTATTGATTATAGCTATAGTGGCTGTTTTATTTTTAGGCTTAAGTTTTAACATGAAATGATCTAAGCAGCTTTCTCCTCTTGTAGGTAGGAAATGTCCGGAAAGTAGTCCGTGCATAGCCAACATATTCAAATAATCAAGTCTATTGGAGCGCTCGTGTGATTGCTCGTCCTGCTTATGTATGAGATTGATATTAATGTCACCAGCGATTATTATGTTTTTGCAAGGTTCAATTGCGCTTAAATGTTGATTGAGAGAATTTGTAAAATCATCCGATTTCTTATTAGAAGGTGAACGATATATACCAAGCACGACCAGGTCAGGTCCAATATTTATTTGCAAGCAAGAAGCATGTGTTAATCTTACTTCTCTTACTTTAGCATAATGTGATTTTTTTATATAAACCACAACACCGTCAGCTTTATTGACGTGGTTGGAAGTTTGATATATGTAGTTTTCTAATTGGGAAATTTGTTTTTTGCATTTATCCTACATTCACTTAGTATTAATAAGTCAATGCTGGACTTTAGATTGGCTAGGTTTAGTTGTAGATCATCAAAATTTGAATAAATGCTTCTAATGTTTTGTGACACAATAATTAGATCGGTAGATTTTATCCTTATTAATTTAGCAAATTCTTCACATGTACAATTATACGCTTTAGCTATTTCCGAGTCATCTATTTCATTCATAATATTTAGGCTGCTATCCATAATGTTGTGCAGAGAAAAAACTGTAGGCAGTAATATTCTAAAGATTATATGAGTGTAATATAATAATTTTACGTTGATGGATTCATTTTGTCTTTATAAGAGTGCGTGGATGTGTCCATTGGTGAAGGTGTGTGAAATGATTCAATTTTACGGACTCGAATGCTAGTGATATGTTTTTTATGTTGTGTGTGAGTGTGAGTGTGATTTTTATATGAATGTATTTGGTTTCAAGGTTAACAACAGTGATTCCGTGTATTTGCGCGCATTGAAGCCTAATACATATACAACTGACAAATAGGTTTTTGATTTATAACAAACAATACAGTGTAGATACAGTAAATTTTTAAGAATAATTAAATCTAGTCATATAAGTTGCATTAAGTTATTAACTTGCGATTCATTTTTTATGATAATGATAGGCGAGTTCTCATCTTTTCTCACGTATACTCTTCCATAGCCAGTCCAGCAAAACTTGTATCCTTTTGACTTCGAGAGGTCTCTCGCTAGGAAGTGAAGGCGAGCCCCCCCTTGCAGTCAACTGTTCAGAGACGAAGATTGGGCTGTATTCATCCGTTGTTAGGCCTAGGTGTTTAGCACATAGTTTCTCCTTATGTCTCGTGTTATAGCCTTTAGTCATCCTTAGGAAGTCAGTTTTGAGAATTGTAGACGACATCTCAACAATAATTGGATTGTTATATGAATTACTCTTTTTGTTTTGAACTCTGTAAATATCTTTTATATCGGCTTTTGAAATCTTACACCCAACAGTCTCAGATAACTTAACAGTCATATTTATTAGGTCTTCTTTAGATTCCTTAATAATTTTAGGTACATTTTTAATTTACAAATTAGCCTTTCGAGTCCCCCGTTGCAAGTCTTCAACTTTTTCTTCGAGTAAGCTGATGTACTCCCTATCCTTTTTGGGCTGCTCTTCAAATTGTAATAGTTTCTTCTTTAATTCCTCATTTTGTGAGGTAAGAAACGCCACAGAGTTCTCAATATTGCTATTCGTGTTTTTTATATCCATAAGTATGGGGTAGATCTTTTTAATTTCAGCATTTTGAGATGCAATTAATGATTTTATTTCATCCTTAAAGTTATTTAAATCACAGTCATAGTCTGGTTCCCTGCACCGTTTATGCCTTTGTGACACGAAATTAGGTGGGGTACTTTGCTCATTCAATCATGATATTTGATTCCGACAGTGATTTGTTTAAATTTTCCATTTTAGTACCAGGAGATAATAAAATCAAAAGAAGTGTAATATAAGTTGAAGTGTGGGTAGATGTAAATTTAGGGAC
>JACCPG010002457.1:0-71972 GCA_016069955.1 Drepana arcuata | reverse complement strand
GTTATAACCCGTATAATATTTATTATTATCACTATTATTATTACTCGTTTATTAAATAGGTATGTACTATATTACATATAAAAGTTACTATTCGTTATTTTGAATGCCACATTCGATAATAGATTCTCAAAAGTATGTACAAATTTTGATTAATGCACAATATTGTTTAATCTGTGGTTTTTCGCGTTTTTCATTATCTTTATATTCTTGTATAATTATTGTTGTATTACCAATTATAAACTTATATTATTCTACAGTAAATATGTACAAATTACATTTGCTTAGCTGACATTAGCAACAGGTGGGAACAGATTTTTTTCGTGATGATGAATCTAAATACCTACTGCAAACTACCTACCTCTAACATCAGAGCAGTGACTCTTCATATACCTATAATTCGGATGAGCGTGTCACTTAGCCGCCAAATAAACTGCTTTGCTGATTAGCATGTCACATGAAATATAGTGGATCACTACAGCCCTTACATGTTCAGATAATTTTAAACACATTTAGCTAATAATTACGCGACCATGTTCCAAGTGGCTTGGTTCCATGGACTGCAAATTTAAATGTTATAAAATTTAATTATAATTTTATGTGTCGTTACAGTTATAATGTTTAAATTAGACTTTTAAGTTATTCTTAATGTTTTGTAAGAAAATTGCGACTATTTATTTCAAATAAACGTTTATTGGCTATGTTCGCAATTTTAATAATTACAATATGGAACTTAATAAATGAGAGCAAATTAAAATGCATATAAGTATTCAGGGTGAGTATCCGGGGAGGAGTTGGTCGTGTGCGGGCGCGGGCGGCTGGGGGATGACGCGCGCGTCCCCAGCGGGCAGCAGCGAGGCCCGCTCGCGGATGAGGTCGCGGCTCAGGTCATGCATGCGGAAGGCCAGGTGCAGGTCGCGCGCCAGCTCGCTCTCCTCCACGCGCCGGCAGTCCTTGTAGTAGAGCGCCGACAGCCCCGCCAGCTCAGGCCGCGTGGCGCAGTACAGCGGCGTGCTCGCCGCTTGCTTCTGCAATGCCCATTGTTTTTTATACCACTCAGGTGTGCTGAGGTAAGATTATTAACACCATGTATCTAGTACACCACGTGCATTTCGTTGAAGGAAAACGTCAAGAAGAAACCTGCATACGTTTGAGAAGAAATTCAAAGGCGTATGTAAAGTCGTGCTTGAATAGAGAGCCTAAAATATATCTCTGGCGGAAAGTGGGTGTGTAGGCACTACCTATATAGCTCTGCCTACCCCTTCGGGGACCTTTCTGGGAAAGCGTGAGGATATATGTATGTAGTAAGTTACGGTAAAAATCTTTTCACACCCATTATTAGGAATTCATACTATAATCACTTTTGTTTTGTTAAGAAATTTTCTATTTCTTAACAAAACAAAAGTGATACCTACAAAAAAAATATGCCGAAAATTGCGAGTACGATACGGTTCATGTCCGAAGCTTGTCCGTCGATACCATTCACGTGAACTCTGGGCGTGCTAAAGCGGTAGCTAAAGGAATGCAACTCATAAGAAAATGATGTGTAAAATTTTTTTTGTTCAGATTTATGTTCTGTTCATCTATCTCTTTACACAACTTCTAAAAAAAATAACCTGTACTGGTAAAAGACAGCGCACCGATCTACTTCCAAACTAAAGACGGCAACGCGCGTGAAGCCGTTGATATAACTAGCGTTTATAGAAATGGCAGCAAACTACCAGGGTTGCGAGACAATTTCATCTAATACTTTCTATAAGTTCGCATCCGTAAAATTTCAGGTACTTGGTGTCAAGCTAACATCCTTTCCCCAGTCCTTTAGCCTGTGCCGAGTCACCTCTAGATAGTCTTAGGTATATTTGTTTTTGACCTCGGTCTGGTATCGTAGTCAGAGCTCCTGACTGCGGAGCCTAAGGTCACGGGTTCGATTCCCGCTGAGGACAGATATATTTGTGATGAATACAAGCACATATTTGCTACCTTAATCTAGGATGTCCTGTGTTTATGTATATATTAATTACTTGAAGTAATTGAAATTAAAAATGCATATATTAAACTCACAATTGATTTGCTGAAGGGTATCATAAAAGTATACAAGGCCTCGTATGGCCACCAGTTGCGGCAGAGGCGAGTCTTGACAAATGACCCCGGGTGTGCGCACAACACAGACTTGCCTGTGTTGATCCAGCGATATGACAAGTAGTGCATAGCCAATATACCGCACAGTTTTGATATGTTATACGCTTTAATGGAAGTGTACCGGTCCTCCGAGAGCGACACTAAATCTTCTGTTGGCACTAACTTGTCGTTCAGCGACCAGTTTATATTTCTAAAACATATATAAATATATAAAAAGTTTGAGTATATTCGCCTAAAAAATCAAGATTACTGGTTAAAACCCTGGCGGCTATTACATACAGCATGCTGTAGGTACAAATAAGAAAAACATTTCAAGGAAATCTGTTTACAGTTTAATTCAGAAAACGTGAGGATATAACTAAATTATATTCAATTTATTAAACTAAATTGGACTTCCAATTCCTATAGATAATTGGTTAATGAAATTAAACCTGTGAGATTCCGATGAGACAAACACAACCCGCACATTTGGCGCCAGAATGCTGTCTATATTCATGAGCAAGTAAAACTGACTCAAGTAGTTCACTTGGAACGTAGTTTCCAATAAATCGTCAGTCAGTGTCCATGGTAAGCCAAAAATACCTGCATTCAAAATAACGATATCGATTTTTCTGAAACAACAAAGTGATTTATATATTGCATACTTAAGGGTAATACCAGAATAATAATAAAGATAATAATAAAGTAACAGAAATTTATTTAAGATGCGAAGAAGATGTGCGAGGTAGCGACTTTAGACCGATTGACCTTTAGGGATTCGCAAACCAACTTAGATGAAAGGGGTTGTTACTGTTAGGATGAACAAAGGCATGTTACGTATAAAAGCACAGGAGACCTCGTTCCTAATGCCTCAATCAAATCGATCAAAAATTATGCAACTTAATATGTAACAATATCTCATCTCAACGTTTCCTTTTAGCTAGGTACATACACGCCAGAAAACTGTCCAAGGGAAATTGTAGGTATGTTTAATATTTGACGATTAAAGGAAGGTATATTTTTAAAGAATCTCTGAAGAGATACCAGATAGGAAGAAGAACTTACTTGTTATTAAGATCTTTCATAATTTCATCCGCACATTTTTTTACAGACTTTAGAGACGCCAGATTTGTTTCGTAGAATCGCAGAAGATTGTAATTGTCACAAACATCTTTGGTTACATTACTCGCTGCGTAAATGTTGCGACAAGCCGCCAGCACCGTGCAATTGCGCGAAGTTAGACATCTAGTCATTTCCAATCCTATACCGCTGTTAGCGCCGGTTATCAAACACGTTGAACCAGATAAATCAAGGTCCTTCATCACCTGCAATAATTATCAAGCCCTTGTAGGTTAGTGACAGATCGTGATGCCCTGCATGCCAGGATAAAGAACCTATTTACCAATAGGTACGTACATATGTACATATCATCACGCCGAGTCCCTCACGGGTCAGGCAGAGCCAGTGGAGCGCCAGATAGCACTAGTAGGCACGTACAAGTACCTCGTTCAATTATTAATTAATTTAAATAAGTAAATACCTTGGGACAATTCTACACAAATTGAACTAGACCCAAATTAAGCAAAGCTTGTGTTATGTTAACTAGACTACTAGTATATATATAGACAGCTAGTATATATATATATATATACTAGCTGTTCCACCCAGCTTCGCCCGGGTGAAAAAATGGAACTTCCTGAAACACGATCGCAGCGCCACCTATCGGGTCCAATTGTGATGTAAGCTACCCTATCTTTTAAGTTGGATCGAACTGCACATGGTGTGCGTATTTTATTATAATCGGTTAAGTGGTTTAGGAGTCCATTGAGGACAAACATTGTGACACGAGATTTATATATATTAAGATATATATATAGATAAATACATAAATACATAGGAGATCCAAGACTAAAGGTACAAATACTCGTGTTCATCACACAAATATTGCCCTCAGCTGGATTCGAACCCGCGACCTCAAGTTTCGCAGTCAGGAGCTCTAACCACTAGACCCGACGGCCGTCAAATTATAAGTAATGATAAGTTTTAATCCCAATTTACCGATTAGCTCTTTATTTCTCCAATTTTGCTTAATAGATATCCTGTCATTATTCAGGCAAATCTCTCACGTACAGTTTATATTCTAATAATAGGTATAAATATGGAAGCGAGTTTGTTCGCGTCCTACTTACCCACAATAGATCTATTGTATTATTTGCATGCTACTACTTTGTTATATTGTGTTGGCAGCAGAGGGATTAGTTTCATTATGCTGCCAACACAGTACAACTCTCCGAACACAGAGTAGCAACGTGCAAGTTATACTTCGGTATTGTAAGCGTAAATAGGCTGCGGTAACCGTTTTCCATTGGGTGGGCCGTATGCATGTTTGCCACTCTTGTTGTATAGAAAAAAAAAATGTTTTACAGATACCTTCTCAAACATACGCACGAAGAAAATTCTACAATACCTAAATATTTAGAGAAGATTCGGAATTATGACCCACCTCTTCAGCAGTCGGACCATGTATCCTTGGAAAATCCAGAGTATTAACAGTTTTATAACAACTGTTGATAAAACTGCTATTTCTTGTGAATGTAGCGAAGAATTTTTTTATCATTCTCGTCACGATTATACTGAAATTTTTATAAACAACGTCATAAAGCAATCTGGAATTGAGAGTACCTACACACAACTAGGTATGTCCTGGCGTTTGATACCAATTTATGTGTACAAAATATTAATATTCAGAAAATATTCATTGCTGTTTTGATACGGCACCGAAACATAAATGTGTGCTGTGTGTGTGTGTAACAAATCTTGCAGAAGTAAAAAGTGCCCATTGGAAATGTTATGCACACCCGTGACAGTAGTAATTATGTTCTGTGCTCTATTACGGAAATCGGCCAAAATCTTCTTATAAGCTCTGTAACTGGGTACCTAATATGTTCCACGAATGAAATTTCTACGCAAAACATGTCAAATTAGATAAATGTACAAATACACTTTCAATCAAATGAATATTGAAAACATATACAATTACCTACGACTTATATAAAACATGTTTCTCTCAAATATACCAATTAGATTACGGCTCAACGTAAATAAATGATGATTGATTTAGTCGACTGACAATTGTACGTCAAAAGTAGCATAAAATAAGATTTATGAAAAAAGCAATACCTACAGGTATCCAATACGAACAGTTCATTTGAATTTCGAATAAAAATCTATAAATATTCATCAAAATTAAATATCATCACGCAGTTCGTCATAGTATAGGCAGTTAAAGTAGGGGCCAGTTCTTAATTTTTTTTTTTAAATCTGGAAATTTCCAGCCTTGTGGCCGGCCGGTAACCATTGAAGAATTGAAGGCGATAGTGGAAGCGGATCCAACTCAACCTACCACTGAGCTTTCTGTGGGCCTAGATTAGTGTCAAAACAACATTGAAGCACTTGCTTCAAATGGGAAATATAAATAAGCTAGATAAGTTAGTGCTACACGAACGAAACGACCGACAGCGAAACTTCGCGTCGAATCATGCATGAATCGGCATGGAAACGAGAGAATTCTAAATCGAATTGTTACGATGAAAAATGAATCCTTAACTATTACCGTAAGCCTTGGTCTCATTGGGTAGACACGGACTCGGGTACAGCACCTAATCAGTAGGTAAGTCTAAAAAAAGAATGCTCATAGAAATCGTGGAATGGCACAACAGTGACGGCATATGGCTTTTTTCTGGAAGGAAACAATGATGAAGAATTTCGCAATTCATCAACCAAGATTGGTGCATCGTTCATCCCCATTGCTCCTCCACAAGAACGCATGAGCTCAGACTTCACGACAGACGCTGTCCGCCATCCACCGTACTCGCTGGACGTTGCCCCTACAGATTTCAACTTTTTCAAAAGTTTTTAACATTATTAATCACCCAAGAAGCAGTACGCTTTCGCTGACTTCATCGCCTCCCATCCATCAGACTTCTACAGTAAAGGGATAAAGTAACTGCCATCAAAATTAGTCACACCCATTGATGGTCACACCACTAGCTTGAAAGGAAACGCGGTGGAAACCTGCATACGTTTGAGAAGAAATTCAAAGGTATAGCCGTGCTTGAATAACGGCGAGGAGCCATCTATCACGTTAGCACCTAAAATTATTTCTGGCGGAAAATTGGTGTGTGGGTACTACCTATACACCTCTGCCCACCTCTTCAGGGACCCAGGTGAGAGTATATTATTATATCTCCAATTTCATAGGTAAAAACCTAATACATAAATTGGCACGTTGGGCACGGTAATAATTAAGCACGGTATCGATATCGCTATTTACATATGTAAGGATCAATATAGGCCAACTATGCGGACGGAACCAAAGATTGCTATTGCGTCATTACTGAACGCAACGCATGCAATGTTAAATATTATTTATACATTCTTTATTAGTTAGGCTCGGAGGCAGTAAACAGTAAATTCTTCGATTACTTTGAACATTAAAAATATATATTTTGGTCAGGCGCAGAAAAAAAATACTTTAGCTGAAAATTATGCAGACATAAGTCGGAATACAATACATCAAACCCTGAATTTTGTCTATTTATGTTAATTCTTAACCTGTTCTATCTATAGGGCTGGAGGCCTAAGTCTCACCATTGACCGGTTAAGTAGCAAAAGTTCCCGGAACTCACGCTACGAGAGACAAAACAAAAAAAAAAAAAAAGTTCTATCTATAGTCTGTGGCCTGTCATTAAGATAGGATTATTATTATTCTGTGTTTGTTTATAATATTTTTTCTTGAATTAAAATATCAAATATGCACAAATAAATATCACAAATTTTTGTGAGTTTTGTGACTACATATTTTGAAAATCATCATAGCGTAAAAATGAGCAAGTCACACAGTAAACGCCAATATTCTTCTTCAAGTTCAAATAGTGAAGAAGAAAGTCGTATCAAAGACTTAAAAGAGCGAGATGAATTCGCCAAAAGGTTAAAGAAACGTGATGAAGGTAAAGTCCGCAATGTTACTGAATCATCCAATAAAAGATCGTATGAGGAGGCAGCAAAGCGACTCAAGCTAGAAGCGGAAGATAGAGATAAAATATTACCAAAGCTACGCATCCAATCACGCAGGAAATATTTGGAGAAACGAAAAGATGATAAAGTTGTAGAGTTGGAAGCTGATATAGCTGACGATGAATATCTTTTTGACGAGAGCATGTAAGTTATTGTTTTAAAAAAATTTGCTGACCCTGTGGCGGCTTCACCCGCTTTATATTTGATTTCAATTATGCTTCTTCAATAAGGCATATTCCATTTATCATCATCACAAATTTAAGAGCTGGGCTCTTGTCGGCGTCTCTGATGCAGTCCCCTCCATTCGCTTCTGTCCAGCGCAACCTCCTTGACCTCCTTGTACGTCATGAGAGACATTTTTTCCTTAATCTGACCCATGTATGTTAATCTTGGTCTTCCTCTTCCTCTCTTCCCCTCTACCTTTCCTTCTAAGATGTTTCTAAAGAAGCTATCATGTTGTATCAGGTGACCTATCATCTTTCCTCTTCTATTCTCGACTGTTTCCAGCAGAATTCTTATTTCTTTGACTCTTTTCAGCACGTCTTCGTTCGTCACCCTTTCAGCAGATTTTTTCCATCCTTCTCCAGCACCACATTTCAAATGCCTCCAACACCTCTCTATCCCTCTTTGTCATTATCCACGTCTCACAACCATATAGTGCAGTGCTCCAGATATATGTTTTTATGAACATTTTCTTTCCCTTTTTAGATATGTGGGATGTAAATATATGTTTTTTATTGTTAAATGTTTGTTTGGCAATTGCAATCCTTGTTTTGATATCTGGGGTACATCTTGAATTACAGGTTATAAGGCTTCCTAAATATTTAAATTTTGTGACATTTTCCATTGTTGTGTTATCAATTAATATTCTAGAGTTGAGTTCATGTTAATTTTTGTTGCTGTCAGTACTTTTGTTTTATTAGTGTTAATCTTTAGAGCAAATTCTTTAAATATGTTATCCATACTATGTACTAAAATTTGTAAATCTTCATGTGTATCTGTGACTGCTGCTATATCATCTGCAAACCTAATGAATTGAATATTTGTTCCATTGAATTTAACCCCTTTATTTGTCATTGCTGAAATTTTCTTAATGGCTGCTTTATTCCATCTATCACCATGCCAAATTTCATCCAATTCAGTTCAGCCATTCTAGCATGTTTGATTAACAAACTTCCACACAAACTTAGCATTTATAATATTAAGGAGGTTTACATTATTAATGTTTATGATTCTTTAAAAAAATTACATAAATATCACTATAGTATTGATTGTTCTCTTACTTTTATTTAAAAATTTCAGTTTAACTAAACGGGAGAGAGAAGAAAGGGAACATAAAAAAACATTACTACAATTAGCTAAGGAACATGAAAAAGCTCGTGAACTAGAGAATGTTCAGCGATATCATATGCCCCAAGATTTGGGGAAAGGTGAAAAAGGTATGTTATAATTAACCATGTATGTTTCTCCCAATACCTTTTTGTGTTAATATTTTATCATAAATTGTTTATAGGAGAATATATTGAGGTTGATGAAAATGAAAAGTTGCCACATTCAGAACAGCAAAAATGGGAACAAGAACAAATCAAGTCGGCATTCTTTAAATTTGGCGCAAAAGATGCAAAACAAAAAGATGAATATGAATTGCTCTTGGATGAGCAAATCGACTTCATCCAAGCACTTCAGTTGGAAGGCAGCAAGGAGAAGGAAAAAGAAGAGAAATCAGCTTACCAAAAGTTGAGAATGAGTCTTGAAGAGACTAAGAAATCTCTGCCAGTTTATCCATTTAGAGAATCATTGATAGAAGCTATAAGGTCTTATCAGATACTGATTGTGGAAGGAGAAACTGGGTCTGGGAAAACTACACAGATACCACAATATTTACATGAAGCTGGATTCACCGAGGATGGGAAGAAAGTTGGTTGCACTCAACCAAGACGTGTGGCTGCCATGTCAGTAGCAGCTCGTGTTGCACAGGAGATGAATGTCAAACTTGGCAATGAAGTTGGCTACAGTATCAGGTTTGAGGACTGCACTTCTGACAGGACTGTCATCAAATATATGACTGATGGTACCCTCCATAGAGAGTTTTTGTCTGAACCTGATTTGGCTTCGTATAGTGTTATGATTATAGATGAAGCCCATGAGCGCACATTGCACACAGATATATTGTTTGGTCTTGTTAAGGATATAACACGATTTAGGCCCGATTTGAAACTTCTCATATCAAGTGCCACTTTAGATGCAGAAAAATTTTCGAATTTTTTTGATGATGCTCCCATATTCCGTATACCTGGCAGAAGGTTCCCTGTCGATATTTACTACACAAAAGCCCCAGAAGCAGACTATGTGGATGCCTGTGTGGTGTCTGTGTTACAAATACATGCCACACAACCCCTTGGAGATGTATTAGTTTTTCTTACTGGCCAAGAAGAAATTGAAACTTGTGTGGAAATGTTACAGGAAAGAACAAAGAGAATAGGAAAAAAGCTAAGAGAACTCATGATATTACCTGTCTATGCAAACTTACCCAGTGACATGCAGGCAAAGATATTTGAACCTACACCAGAAGGAGCTCGGAAAGTAGTATTGGCAACTAATATAGCTGAAACTTCTCTAACGATTGACAATATCATTTATGTCATTGATCCAGGTTTTGCAAAGCAGAATAATTTTAATTCTAAAACTGGAATGGAAAGTCTTATGGTAGTTCCCATATCTAAAGCATCAGCTAACCAACGAGCGGGTCGGGCTGGGAGAGTAGCACCAGGGAAATGTTTCAGACTATACACTGCCTGGGCATATAAATATGAATTAGAAGACAACACAGTACCAGAGATTCAGAGAATAAATTTAGGAAATGCTGTGCTCACACTTAAAGCACTTGGTATTAATGACCTTATACATTTCGATTTTCTTGATCCGCCGCCTCACGAGACACTTGTGCTAGCATTAGAGCAGTTATATGCTCTAGGTGCTCTCAATCATCATGGTGAACTAACGAAAGCCGGAAGGCGGATGGCTGAATTCCCAACAGACCCTATGCTTGCAAAAATGCTATTGGCTAGTGAAAAGTAAGTTGATGAAACAATAACACTTTTAAGATCAATAACGAAATTGGTAATAGACTTTTTAAGTTTGTCTATAATAATATTGATAAGTGATGAGCTGAGCTGAAGAGATGAGAGAGCCGTGGTGGCCGAGTGGTTCGAGCCTGCGACGCAAAGGTCGCAAGTTCGAATCCCGACTGTACCTATGAGTTTTTCTGAACTTAAGTACAGTGATTAGTCACACCACAAGCTTAACGGTGAAGGAAAACATCGAGAGGAAACCTGCATACGTCTGAGAAGAAATTCAAAGGCGCATGTATAGTCGTGCAGGAGTACCGGCGATGGACTCGCCATCTGTCACGTTGGCACCTAATATACCTCTGGCGGAAAGTGGGTGTGTGGGTATTACCTATACACCTCTGCCTACCCCTTCGGGGACCCTTGTGGGAAGGCGTGATTTCGTCTATTATTATAGAGAAATTTAAAAGTTTGATGATAGATTCATAGACAAAGACTTAAGTAGAAAAGTAACTTAGAAACCAGATCCCTAATCTGATTATCAATACCATAATCCTTAATGATTAAGATCAAAAAGAGTGTTGATTTTATACCATTTTTTATTTAAAAAAAGTATTTACTTATAAATTTTATATTTAGCATAATTTTGAGATAGATTAATGAAAAATTATTATTTGCAGATACAAATGCTCAGAAGAAATTGTCACAATAGCGGCCATGCTTTCAGTGAATAGTGCTGTTTTCTATAGACCAAAAGATAAGATTATTCATGCAGATACAGCGAGGAAGAATTTCTTCCACCGATATGGAGACCACCTGACATTAATGAATGTTTATAACCAGTGGGCAGGCTCTGATTATTCAGTGCAATGGTGCTACGAAAATTTTGTACAATATAGATCAATGAAAAGATCTCGTGACGTTCGTGAGCAATTAGTAGGTCTAATGGAAAGGGTTGAAATTGAAATGGTTTCTAGTGTATCTGATGATACCAACATTCGCAAGGCCATTACATCAGGCTACTTTTACCATATAGCCAAGTTTTCTAAGGGAGGACATTATAAAACTGTTAAGCATAATCAAGTAAGCTAAAACATTTTTTTCTTTTAATGTAATAATTTTATAACAGTGTGTAACTATTCTACAAATACTAGCTATCCCTCCCAGCTTTGTTTAGATGAAAAGTTGAAGTGGAACACAACTTAATTTGTTAATCTAATCCGGTGATGTGTTTTTACGCGACTAACGCAACTCATTCTAATATCGTAAAAAATGGCAACCAAAACAGTAATGGCAGAACACACAAATGTCTTTTTACTAGTTCTACCAGGCAAAGCTAGGCGGGATAACTAGTGTATATATATTGTTAGTTATATATAGTTATTTGTTATATATAAAATACACACAGCACAGCTAGCTTTTATGTACATAATATCTAATACTCAGACAATTTTGTTTCAGACTGTCATGATACATCCAAATAGTGCACTATTTGAGGAGCTGCCCCGGTGGGTGATTTACCATGAATTGGTATTCACATCAAAGGAGTTCATGAGACAAGTGACAGAAATAGAAAGCAAGTGGCTTCTTGAAGTAGCTCCCCATTATTATAAGTCCAAAGAATTGGAAGATTCTACAAACAAAAAAATGCCTAAAACTATTGGAAAGTCATCAAATAAGTAAACAAAGTAATTTATAAAAATAATCTTTATTTTCTTTAATTTTAAATAATAACAAATAATACATTTGTTAATTTTATAACTGAATACTGCATCACATTTTAATTTATCTTTATGTTACCAGCCTCAATATTGAATTTCCAAGTAAAGCATAATGTAATTCAGAACATCACAGAATGATCTGAACATATAGTTTATTTGCCACTTTCAAACATATAATAATTCAGAAGATGGGTCTCAAATAAATTATGCAAAGTATGCAAATGGCAAAATATGCTAAAAATAATAAATAATTCAAATCTACACTAAAAATTTAGCAATTTCCTAGTCCTATAAAATCACAGATTTATTTAGACTACTATTTATCATAGTATCACAAATTTTCTAAAAATCTGATACTCTTCCCTTTCTTTCCCAATCCCCATATCGTGTGGGTTCTGGACCTCTAGGTCCGCCTACTTCACCTGTGTTGGGATTTGTGTTGTTTGGCCAAGCAGGTAAGGGATCATCTTTCTGTGCAGGGTGAGTTAGTGGTTGCTCGCCTAAATCATCAATTGGAGTGGTTTCTCTTAATTTCTTTCTGAAGTCAGCCATCCTTTTAGATTCAGCCTTTTTTTCCAACTTCAAATTATCTCCTTGTTCGTCAATTACTTGTGAGTATTTACACATTGAGAACATAGTAATTTTGAAGTCTGTAAAATGAAAAATACATTAATATATCAGTAAGAATAAATATTTAGGTAGATTTGTATATTTCTGTTGGACATCCTGTAAATGAAGATCATATTTAAATACGGTTTTAGACACCATATGCCTTAACCATTTGTTAATGGTTAATATGGTTTTCAGGAACGTAAGTGTATGAAATTATGAAAATTGTGGTATATCAACTGTAGGACCTGAAATTCTAATGTACGATACTCACTACTGCGGGGAAAAGATCTTAAACCACAAAGAATTCGTAACATCGTTAAATATTATTATAAAATAATATTGAATACTAGCGAATTAGCGAGGCAGCGAAGTATTATGATATGACTGACTTATTGAGATTCTCAATAAGTCAGTTGAGAAGAGAACTAGGGATGTCAAATTGATTTTGATCACTTCATAAGCTCAGACCAATAAAAAAAGAAAGACAGAACCATCCAATACTACGGGGTGAGGCAACCAAAAGGAAGCCGATAGGGCCATAGGAAGCCGACCGCCCGCCATTTGGCCTTTAGTAAGAGACAGCGCACGTCGTTAATTTGGTGTTAAGAAAAAAAAAATATGCCGTCCTGTGTAGTCAAATGGTGTAAAAATAATTAATGTGCACAAAAGAAACCATGTGGGATTACTTTTCACAAGTAAGTAATTGAATATTCGTGTATTACCAGTAAAATTATGAATTTAACCTATTATTATTATTGCAAATTGTCTCGGAACACAAAACCTCGACCAGTGTTGCAGCATGTCACGTTTTTTTTTTCCCAATAATAGGGTAACTTACTGTAGTATCTTATCAAATTGATTATTTACCTTGGATTGGTTATTTATATTCAATCTTTAAGATTATAGTATTTTCAAATATTAAATTATTTCGTTAGTCTGTCATTCTTCATCAAAATATCAAACGATTTTATTTAAAATTATATCACGCAGCACGACCCCTTGTCATATTATTATAAATACGTTTTATAATTTGTTTTATTTTAGGTTCCCGGCTGAAACAGTATGGAAAGAAAGATGGATTAGGGCTATAAGGGATAGTAGAAATGAAGAAGATTGGCTACCCTCAAAATATAGTGTTGTTTGCTCAATACACTTTGAAGAGTGCGATATATACTACACAAAATGTGGGCTTCGTCGTATTTATTAAAAAAAATATTTATTTAAAATCACCCTGTATACCACTACAAGTTAGTAAAAAGCTTGAAAAAAAAAACTTATCTATTGAAGTCTTTTATTACTATTAATTTTTAATAAATTTAATAGGAAATCAATTACATTATGTACTTTATGTAGTAATAACTTTGTAGTACTATCAGACTGCAATGGGTTGGGAGATTGGCAACCTGAGATACAGAGTTGGCAACATTATTTTTTAGCACACAAGCGCACGCCTTACACAGTTCACGCACACATGAATTGACAGCGGCTTCACCTAATTAACAGTCAATACTCTGTCTATCTTTTTTTATTGGTCTGAGTTCATAAGTTGATCGATGCAGTGGAATACAACTGTCACGATTTTTGTATCACTCAAGACACTCAATGGCTTTCGAGTACACGGAGGATCATATAAAAAGATATTAGTTTTCAATTTGTATAAAATGTACCTATGTAATAAGAAGTACGTCCATATCCAAAACACGCGAAACAACAGATTTTTTAGACAATTAAGAATCCTCTTTATCTATTTCATCGTCATATCAGCGTCCCTTAACTTTTAAGCCCGAAGCTAGAAACTAAGCAAGCCAATCTTGTGCTAGTCTCATCTCATCTCATTAAGATGTTGTTTCTTGTTTGGCACGGGCAAAAAAATATCGATTTATCAAAATATCGATATTTTTCCATACAATTATCGATATATATCGATAATTCTATGGAATATTTTAATATAAATATTTGTAAGCCGTGGTGGCCGAGTGGTTCGAGCAGTTGTCTGCGACGCAAAGGTCCCAAGTTCGAATCCCGACTGTACCAATGAGTTTTTCTGAACTTAAGTACAGTGATTAGTCACACCACGAGCTTTACGGTGAAGGAAAACATCGAGGAACCTGCATACGTCTTGAGAAGAGTCTGAAGGCGTATGTATAGTCGTGCTTGAGTAATCTAAGGATGGACTCTCAAGCATCTGTCACGTTGGCACCTAATATACCTCTGGCGGAAAGTGGGTGTGTGGGTATTACCTATACACCTCTGCCTACCCCTTCGGGGACCCATGTGGGAAGGCGTGAGGATATATTATATTATTATATTATATTATATTATTATTATTATATTATATTATATTATTATTATTATATTATATTATATTATTATTATTTTAATATATAATTGTATGAATTATTTTTCAACATGATATATCGATATTCGATATTTATTTTAGAGAATCGAATTTGTTTCAATTCCATTTTTTTTATAAATCAATTAAACTAAATCAATACCTCGATCATCCTCTCCTTGAGAGAAAAGCTGATCCATTAAAATTTTGGATAGATTGCCAGCTTTTCACGCCGGTTCTTTTAGAAGTCGCCCTTAAATACCTAATTAGCCAGGCTTCTTCGGTGTCTCCTGAAAGGGTTGCTCCAGCCGTGAATCTGACAGTACCCGACAATAGAAGCCGATTGACATGCAAGCACATCAAACAGAGGGTGCTCCTAATGTCTATATCTGATGACTATTATTGTGGTTTGATTAAATTGTATATAATTGTTTAGACTTAACAATTAATACAAAATCCTATTTTCGTCTATTCTTTTTTACGAAGTTTGAATAATCATGCGAAAACTGACGATATATCGATATATTTTTTTCACTCCATCCCTATTTCTTGTTTCCCTGGTTTTTTTCATAGACAGTACGTACTGTCTATGGGTAGAGTAACGTCCATTAATTACATTAAGGTATTCTGTGGTATACATACGAGCCCTGTGGTATTTAAAATTGTGATGTCAAATTGTCTAAGAAATAAGACTTCTATTTAACTTTTCCGCCACAGCATTCAACACTGTGTTCACTGTATGTATGTATCAATAAAGTGTAACCCAGATACTTTACAGGCACGTCATTTTATTTTTTCTTGTCACTTTTTTGAGACATAACCACGTCGTTTGAATGTTCCTCGTAACAAAGTTAATTCCATTCTTGCATAAATCCAGACTTTATCTTACAAATCAAACTATGGCTAAAAGTTCATTCGAATATGTTAAAGAATTTGAATTAGATGACAAACTTTTACCCAATACTTGGATAATAATAAGGTTAGATGGAAGATGTTTTCATAAGTTTTCCGAAGATCATAACTTTGTGAAACCAAACGATGTGCGAGCTTTGAACTTAATGAACTATGCAGCATTTACTGTATTTAAAGATTTTCATGATTTACTTATGGCCTTTGGGCAAAGCGATGAATATTCTTTTATATTCAAAAAAAGTTCCACGCTGTACAAACGTCGAGCTTCCAAACTGTTATCTACTATTAATAGCAAATTTTCGACATCATATGTTTACTATTGGAGTAAGTTTTTCGGAAATGTTCCTCTTAAATATCCACCAGCATTTGATGGGCGAGTCGTGTTATATCCGTCCGACGATATATTGATAGATTACATGAAATGGAGGCAAGCAGATGTACACATCAACAACTTGTACAATACTACATTCTGGAACCTTGTTTTGCAAAGCAAAATGAGTCCCAAGGAGGTTAGGTTCACCTGATTACTGTGATTGCCACCTTATGTTTGTGTTGCTAATGCATATTATTAAATTGGTATCAACAATACATTTTCAGGCAGAACAAAGATTGAGTGGTACAGTGTCTGCAGACAAAAATGAAATATTGTTCCAAGAGTTTAACATAAATTATAATAAGGAACCTGAAATATTTAAACGAGGAACATTATTGCTAAGGAAATCAATAATTGATAGTACAGGTAAAACATCTAATGTAATTGTAGATGTGCATGATGACATGCTGAAGGATAAATTTTGGAAACAACATTTGCCTATACTTCAGAAATCACATAAACCTCTGGAATACAATGGACAAATAACGGACATCATAAGTGAACAAATAAACTGATTTGTGATATATTCCCTTTTTTTCTAGTTTCAATAACTATCTTGCAATCCTTCAAACTGCAGATTTAGGCCTCTTCTATATAGTTATATAATACATATTAGATTAATTTTATGTTGGTTTTGCATCAAGATTAAATAAATGTATATCAACATATATATAATCTTATATCAAGATAAAATCAATGTACTCATCACACAAATATCTGCCCTCAACAGGATTCGAACCCGCGACCTCAAGTTTCACAGTCAGGAGCTCTAACCACTAAACCAGATGGCCGTCTAATATATAAGTGCGTTTAGGGGTAAAATTATACCAAAAGGTTGCTCTTTTTACTACTGATACTTTTAATATATTGTATATATATAATATATAAGGACATATACATTACTAAGTTATGTAGAACTACATCACACCAAATATATAATGTTCAACTAATAAATCTTACAAGGCTTAACAGTGGACTAGCCTTTTGATCAACCAGGAAGTTAAGAAAGAATACATATATTAACTGGCTGTCAAGAATTAACATCTATATATTAAGGAGTTTATTCACTTCATCTGGCATTCTCCTCACAATAGTGTGCGGATCATTGTAGCCATTTGAGGGATTGTTGACAGCTTGACACAGCTGGGTATAAATTGCTAATATAACTTCCAAAGCCCGCTTTTTAATACATGATTTTTGTGTATGACTGAGGAGCAAATTTAATTGAGGCAACATATAAGCATCAGGTGTAACCAAGAACATATCAAACTTGCTAAGGAATGTTTTTAAACTTGACGAATCCATTCCAGGTATTGCTGATAAAGGGCCGCTTAATTTTTCTTGCAGTATGGTGTAAATAGGACCCAAGTTTAGATTAGCTACCAGAAAGCTAGCCTGCTCTGAAGTTAATGTATCAATCTGAGCTTCAGATTGGGCTTGCAATCTTTCATTGTAGTCATCCATAATGGTGTACAAGGACAATGTGCATTGAATATGGTATATGCAATTCAACATATACACTGACATATCTGTAGAACTCAAGTGACATGCAGTTTCATTAATTGCATACAGTAGAGGATCTAAAACATGTGTTATAATAATTTTTCTATCAGCATCATTTATATTATTGGAAACATTCATGATGGCCAATAAATCTCTGAGAAAGCTGACAAGATCAGCAACAACAACAGAAGGGTTCAAGTCAACTGGTGGTGCTTTTACTCCATGACTCAACTCTTTCTGCATCTTATTGTCCAAGCTGATGAGGAAAACTTCTTCACTCTTTTTCAGTAACTCCTCCAAAGTATTGATCAGATAACCTGTTACTGTAATAGCTTGAATTACTTCTTTGTAGTAGATAATTAAGTTGGTTATGGACCACAGCACCAATGGATCTTTGTCAGGTTTCAATGTTAATTCAATTCTTACTTTCAGAAGAGGGCACAGAGCCTCTAAAATGCTTGTCAATGCATTTATTATTTGTTCGTTTTTGTCTGCCATATTACAATTTTTGAATAATGTTGACAGGTTTTCCTTTTCAACAGGTATTACTTGATATACCCATGTCAAAATATCCCCAATATACCGTTTTGCATCATTTGCATAAAATTCTATGGGTTTGGACCCACTTTCAGTTCCTTTTGTCAATGCATCAATAAATAGCTGAACAATGGTTGCTTTGCGAGCTGAACAGTATTCATCAATTATATTGGAGAAAAGAACTTGCCTATGTTGGAATTTGCCTAAAGCAATGGGGATTAATGCATTGTTTGGTGAATCAGTGCTGAGGCAAGCGCCTATTGTCCAATGGTATAACTTTTCTATGGCTACCTCTTGCTGTAGTCCTACTGTTTCCATTATATCAAATGCAGAGGTCTGATACCAACACTTAACAAGAGTCTTACAGTTATCATAAAGTTTTTCAATTTGTGATAATGTAC
The DNA here is from genome assembly GCA_016069955.1 of Drepana arcuata. Taxonomy (NCBI): domain Eukaryota; kingdom Metazoa; phylum Arthropoda; class Insecta; order Lepidoptera; family Drepanidae; genus Drepana; species Drepana arcuata. The sequence continues at coordinate 53,319 of JACCPG010002457.1, read as the reverse complement.
CAAAAAAATCATAGGTTAATGGTGTTTTAACCGAAACATTGTACAGATACTCCTTTTTTTCTGAGGGCAGTTGGAAATTATTCACAAATGCTTGAACCCAAACAAGCTTTTTTTCTGTTTTTTTTCTCTCATCTTTCAATTTTGTTGTTTGAGTTATTAAATGGTGCGTTTTAGTCTTAGAATCGTGTAATCTACTAGACATGTCTTTAACGGCGCCATCCAACGAAGATAATGAGCTCAACAAAGTCTGCAGCTTGTCTTTAACTTTATTGTATTCAACCAGTACAGCTTTATTTACCAGCACATCTCTCTTCTCAATTTCGTTCACTAAGACCCTTCTTGTATGCGCTGAATTAGAAGTACATAAGCCAGAAACAGTATGCAACGCATCACTACTGTCTGACACAACATGACTATCAAATATTTTATTAATTCTCTGCCTGATAGGATTATTATATACCACATCCATCGCGAATCCTCACAAATGGTATATACTTCACAAAAAAAGTACTATACAATATGAACAGTGCTGCAACTGCCTGAAAGGGATAAAATATGATAATTTAATATGAAAACTGAAATTGCTGACGCAAAACTCTTTAGATAGGTAGGTAGGTGCTGTGTAGTGTTTTGATGTTATGTTCATTCATGTTCATGATCAGATCAGTGACATGACATGACAGTGATGGTTGACTAGCATAGACTATTTGTAACTTTTTCCATGTTATTTATTTGTATTTATGTGTAATCCCTGGCGCAAAATGATGCTCAACTTCTGTTGCATTTAGTATAATCGTTATCGAGGCATGTATTGATTGACTAAATTATGCGGATTTGTATTTGACATTAGAGGATTTTCATCTTGTTTTACTTGCTTGGTTATATATTATTTATACAAGTAAATAAAATAAAAAATGATCTATGGTTTCATCATATGATCGATGTTAGTCACTCGATTGATTTTCTGCTTTTGTACATGTCTTTGGGCTTTACTGTGCAGGGATTGTTAAGTGTATTTAAATTAACTCTATTATATTTGAGTGCTTAATTTAAAACACTTTTCAATAAAATGAAGGGGTGCATTTTCAACATTGACGGTGGCTATTTGGAGGGTTTGTGCCGCGGCTTCAAGTGTGGCATCTTGAAACAATCTGATTACTTGAACCTGGTACAATGCGAGACTTTAGAAGGTAATATATGTTTAGTGTATAAATGTTTTTTGTTCCGGTTGCCTCATAACGCTGTAATATTAATATAGCAATAACTCCTATATTTCATTATCTTTGCAGATTTGAAGCTTCATCTGCAAGGGACTGATTATGGCACATTCCTCGCTAATGAACCCAGCCCACTCTCTGTGTCCACCATTGATGATAAGCTGCGTGAAAAGCTGGTTATTGAGTTTCAACATCTTAGAAACCATTCTGTGGAGCCATTGTCGACATTCTTGGACTTCATTACATATAGCTACATGATTGACAACATCATCCTGTTGATCACGGGCACGCTTCACCAAAGACCCATCTCTGAGCTGATCCCCAAGTGCCACCCCTTGGGATCATTTGAACAAATGGAAGCTATCCATGTTGCAGCCACCCCAGCTGAATTGTACAATGCTGTACTTGTGGATACACCCTTGGCTCCATTCTTTGTGGACTGCATCAGTGAGCAGGATTTGGATGAGATGAACATTGAAATCATCCGTAACACTCTGTACAAGGCTTACTTGGAGGCTTTCTATGATTTCTGCAAGCAGATCGGTGGCACCACTGCTGATGTCATGTGTGAAATACTAGCTGTAAGTTATTGTTTCTTTCTTTTAGCAAAGTTTTCATACATTTAGAAGGCTTACACTTTTCATAGTTGATATATTAAATTTGAAATAGGGTTACACCCCTGTCAATTTCTACAATTCTTTCTCTGTGATATTGTGTAACAGGAGTCTCTACTCTGTAATTATGTTGTTCATTGATATAACCATCACTTGGTTTATTACTTAAAAGGTTTTTGTTTATGTAAAAAGGTAGGTAATCAAAATGTTAATGCTGTATTACAGTTTGAAGCTGATCGCCGTGCTATCATCATAACTATCAACTCATTTGGAACAGAACTGTCTAAGGATGACCGGGCCAAGCTATACCCCCGCTGTGGTAAACTGAACCCTGACGGATTGGCTGCCCTTGCTAGAGCTGATGACTATGAGCAAGTCAAGGCGGTTGCAGAGTATTACGCTGAGTATTCTGCTCTCTTTGAAGGAGCTGGGAATAATGTTGGTGACAAGACCTTGGAAGACAAGTTCTTTGAACATGAGGTAAGTTAAATAAATTTCTAACAATGCTAAAAAATAGTGGGGCATACCTAGTATAGTTTTAATTCAATTATGAAAACCCCTTGGAAACTGAAATTCATAATCAATTCTTTATTGGCAACCTATATTGTTAAACCCATTTAACTGTAGGCTTGGGTCCATGGTTTTTTTACATTATTTTACAAATGTGTATGCTACTGCCTGGAAAAACATCCAAATAAGTAATAACAAAAAACTACTGTTTTTACATTACTAATTGTTTTGTAGATAAAATTCTAAATATGCCTTTCCTTTCTCCTCTACATTTTTATTACATCTGTTTATTTGTTTTATTATTATATCATTTATTTAAGTTCTAAAATAATGAAAAATGAAATTTCATGTCAAATTTATGTGGTTCACCATGATATTATCAATTTCTTTGATATATTAATTAAGATAATTATGTTAATGGTCTTTTGGCATTTTTTATAATTCCCAAACATTTATAACATGACAGCCCCAGAATTAAATATATATTTGAGTAATTTTTTTTAATTGATATAAGAGCCTTTTTTTAGATATTGTTTTGTCTGATTAAATTTTTTGCACCTCACTTACATATTGTTAATCTAAAAGAAGGATTGTCTACTTAAACCACATAAGCAAGGTATAAAAAATAATTAAACATTTTTTGTGGTTGGTATGGCAATTTTGCTTTGATTAAATCATCATTTCACATCATCATCATTTCATTATATACATATATGTTATTTTTAAGTACTTAATACTTCAAATACCAAATACCCTTTTACTCACAATTTGTAAACAGTTCCCGTTTTAAGGTTCCTGTGATAAATATATCGAAATATGTTTTTCTTTTTACGATTTTGTATTATATCTTTCAGGTCAGCCTAAATGTGCATGCATTCCTGCAACAGTTCCACTTCGGAGTGTTCTACTCCTACTTGAAATTGAAAGAGCAAGAATGCCGTAACATTGTATGGATAAGCGAATGTGTGGCCCAAAAGCACCGTGCTAAAATCGATAATTACATTCCAATCTTCTAAATGTCATCTTCAGGATACTTCCATTGTACATATTCTAATCATGATTATTGAGAACAGGTAAAGTTGGACACAATCAAATAAATTTCCATACACACTTTATCATTCTTCTTGTTATAAAAAACATATATAAATTAAAAAATTTAGTAAACATATTGTTCGTAGTCTTATCTTACAAAGTATGTCTATTGGAAAGTAAAAAATTAGTGTCATTGTTAATGCTTAAAAATATTGTATTGATATTTAAATTATAAAACTTCAAATATTTAAAATATAGGAAATGGATAAATCCTTTATTGTTATTTATAGAACCGGCAGACGAAATGACCCTTCTTAAATGAGTGATGAAAGTTGAACACAAACATAAACTTGTTTTTCCGTAGTATTTATTTATTTAAAAAATATGATCCCCATGCCAAGAGTAACTTTTCTGGCCATCAATGTAATTTTTTATCTTTAGCTAAATGGCATATAAATTATATGTATATAACAAATATAACTTTATTATTATTAAGAACATTTGTGTTTTATTAAACCACATTGTCTCTATTGATTTATTTACTCCAGAACTTGGGACATTAGAGGAAAAAACATTTAAGATTAAGTGAATTTGAAAAATATTTTCAAAGCAAAAAATACTACGGTAATAAGTTACGTAAGTACGTGCAGTAATGTTTCCAAGAAGTTTTAATAAATAAATAGATGTATATTTATTTAACCCGAATGCCGAGAGGAACAAAATGTCGGTGACTAATTATGTCCCTAAATATAATTAGAACAGTGATAGAAATACTGGGAAGGCGTGAGGGGACCTCTTCGGGGACTTGGGGATATATATATATATATATATATTATTTATCCCCAAGAGTCCCCGAAGAGGTAGTACTACTAACTAATTTAATTATAAATAAATAAATATCCTCACGCCTTCCCACAAGGGTCCCCGAAGGGGTAGGCAGAGGTGTATGGGTAATACCCATACACCCACTTTCCGCCAGAGGTATATTAGGTGCCAACGTGACAAATGGCGAGTCCATCGCCGTTACTCAAGCAAGAATTAATTTAATTAGGTATACTATATATATATATATATATATATATATTTAATAATATATATAATATAATTTATAATCTGTACTGTGTAAAAAAAATATCAGAGAGAAGCGAAGGACGACGTAAGTGTAGAGAGAACTGGTGAATACGTCTTCGAATTCCTTCTCAAATGTCTCGATGTTTTTCTACACTGTAAAACCCGTGGTAAGACTAATCACTGTTCAGACACAAGTTCAGAAAAACTTATTGATACAGTCGGTATTCTAACTTGAAATCTTTATGTTGCAAGCTATTGCTCGTCGAACCACTCGGCAGTAATATCTATGTAATATATAAAATAATCTAAGTAATATAATCTGTGCCTCATATTTTTGTATTTACATGTATTAGATTAATCTGTGGACACTGGGCAGAACATAACCTATATGAAGAAAGGAAAAGTAGTGAAATGTTTTTTATTGATTGAAAATTAATTGAAAATATACAAAATGGGATCTCGCCAAATAACAGAGAAATCTCTGTTTATGTTACGGTCGTTACCTAGATTATCTCTTGGCAATATACGTGATAATCCTGGCTCAAAAAAGACTGTAAGTAGATAGATAAATAGTTCAATGGTTATATTAATAATATGATGAAGAAATATCTATTGACTAAAATTGTTTTAGCAAAAACGAGGTCGTGCTCAACACGGGGGCGACAAGCACGGTGCCGGTAACAAGGGATCGGGTCAAAGACAGAACTATATGAGATTGGGTTATGAAACTGGGAATAATCCTTTCTATTTACGATTCCCGTATGAACATTACTATAGAGGCCACCAGTAAGTAAATTATCAATTTAGATGTTATCATTCTTATTTGTTTTTAATAAAGAGTTGATAAACGAAAATTTATAAAAATCAAGGGTATATGCATATTTGTTGATGGTTAAGTATTTCAATTTGACATATGCTGGCACTACTACCTTAAGCATAGCATTATCTTTGTTTTAAACATTTTTTTTCTTAAATTTCAGTCTCCGAAGACAATACCCACCACTCTCTTTGCATCAGCTACAGAAAATAATTGATACTAACCGTGTGGACACATCTCAACCTATAGACATAGCAAGTATTGTGAAATCTGGGCTTTACAACTTTTTCCCTGATCAGAAACAATTTGGCATTCAGCTGACAGATGAAGGAAGTGATATTTTTGCTGCAAAAATTAACATTGAAGTCCAATGGGCGAGTGAACAAGTTATTGCCGCAGTTGAGAGAAATGGTGGAGTAATTACTACTGCATACTATGACCCTCATAGCCTCTTTCTTTTAAAGAATCCAAGAAAATTCTTTGAATCTGGTCAAGCAATCCCTCGAAGGATGATTCCTCCACCAGACGCTATAGAATATTACACCAGTGCACAGTTTCGTGGTTACTTAGCAGATCCAGAAAAAGTTTCAGAAGAAAGGCTTATTTTAGCTCAAAAGTATGGGTATACTTTGCCTAAACTAGAAGAAGATCCAACATTTGACATGCTATGTGAAAGGAAAGACCCAAGGCAAATTTTCTATGGTCTGGAGCCAGGATGGGTCATCAATTTACATGATGAGTGCATCCTCAAACCCAAAGATAATGAGCTGAAACAGTTCTATGCTTTGTAATTGCAATTACATTACATTTTAGTACAGTCTAAGTTTCAGATTCATTAATCTCCACCTCACAAGACACAAATAATCCTTATTTTGACCCGTAAATTCTGAAATGAACCAGTTTATATGGAAGACTATGAAAGTATTAATACTCTAAGTAATTTAACAAATATAAATGTATTGATGTTTTGATTTAATTTCTGGTACACAATCATTTTGTCATAATGTGTCAGTTTATAAAAAGAACCTTGGTGGAAATTTTCCAGATAACTAGTTGCAAAAGTCAAAATTGCAGGATTAGTACCAATGAGTTATCCAATCTTAAGTGTGCAACCTATATGAGCACAGACTATGGCACTTTTTACACCTTAGCAGGTCTAGCATTTGGGGACTTTGGGACTTCCAAGTTATGATTAATGCTGATGGTCATCACTACATTTCTTCTATATAACCAATACTAAATCTTATATTGTAGAAATAGTGATGTAATATCCCATCCCAATATTGACCCAAAGACTACTATAGCTCACTGGATTTGATTTCGATTTTTCTGATGAGAAGTATGTATTAGTATTTTTTTTATCTAAGAATAATGTTTAAGTCATTATTCTTAGAAATTCTTAGGGTTAAACGCTAACTATTTGGGATGATAATAATACAAAAATAATAATTTGAAAATCATTTACTTACTAAAATATTGGTGTGTTCATACATAATTAACAACTTGTATTAGTACTCAGTAGTTCTACTTAACAAACATGTTTATGGGAACTGCTGATTCATAAAAAAATAAAGTACCTATAAAACAAGTTTACTGAAATATTCAAACCAGTGACAGCCAACACTTTTAGTGTTAAATAATGATTATGGTTTAGTATCTGTAATGGTCTGGTTTGTATGGGCCCTCTACTGGGACACCAATATATTTTGCTTGTTTGGCAGTTAACTTGGTCAGTTTCACACCGAGATGGTCCAAGTGTAAGGCAGCTACCTCTTCATCTAATTTTTTCGGCAAGGTGTGCACTCCTACAGGGTATGCATTATGTCTAGTCCAAAGTTCAATCTGTGCCAAAACTTGATTGGTAAAAGAGTTGGACATGACAAAGGATGAATGGCCAGTAGCACATCCCAGATTAACAAGACGGCCAGCAGCCAGTACAATGATGTGGTTACCATTATCAAGTTCATAGCGGTCAACTTGTGGTTTGATGTTCACTTTCTTGGCATTATTTTCTAGCCATGCCACATCAACTTCACAGTCAAAGTGGCCAATATTACAAACAATGGCATCATCCCTCATCCTCAAGAAGTGTTCTTTGCAAATAATGTCAAGGTTTCCTGTTGTTGTAACAAATATTTGGCCTACTTCAGCGGCTTCTTCCATGGTAGTCACTTGGAAACCTTCCATTGCAGCTTGCAAAGCATTGATGGGATCAATTTCAGTAACAATAACCCTTCCACCAAATCCCTTAAAGGCCTGAGCACAACCTTTGCCTACGTCTCCGTAACCACCTACCACACAAACTTTACCAGCAATCATTATATCTGTGGCTCTCTTAATCCCATCAAGTAAAGATTCTCTGCATCCATATAAGTTATCAAACTTGCTCTTTGTTACTGAATCATTAACATTAATTGCTGGGATCTTCAATAATCCTTCACGGAACATTTTGTACAAATTGTGTACACCTGTAGTTGTTTCTTCAGATATACCCTTGATGCCTTCCAAAAGTTCTGGGAATTTCTTGTGGACCAAATTAGTCAGGTCACCTCCATCATCCAAAATCATATTAAGAGGCTAGAAATAATATTGTTTGTTAATCTTTACTTGCAAATAAATGAACTCTGGTATACATGATTAATGACTGGTAAGCCAATTAAAAACAACTAAAATGACAACAAGATATCAGAATCAGACTGGGGCCCAGGGTCCCAGATGTTTTAGTTGTTTGTAGTAGTTGGTTTTGTTCCTACATTGAGTGAGGCTTAGATAGTATAACAAAAATAGTGGTCCATACTTTTTAACATTACCTATTTACAATCAAGTATCAACATATTGAAATATATAAGAATGAAAAAAGTAATTACCCTTCCATCAGAAAAGATAATAGTCTGTTCGATACACCAGATGTATTCTTCCTCAGTTTCACCTTTCCATGCATATATAGGAATTCCAACAGCTACAAGTGCCGCAGCAGCTTCATCTTGCGTGCTGTATATATTACTGCTGGACCACTGCACCTATAAGAAAATAACTGTGTCAACTCTTAAAGCATTATTCATACATTATAGTGTAAGGATTGAGGCAGAGCTTCAACAAAAGAAATATATCAGTCAGTCATATTGAATGTATGCTGTAATGTAAATAAATGCCTACATTGCATGACTGTTATTGTATCAGTCTTGAACCATAGTTCAGAGGTGAAAGATAAGGATGAACCCTCAGGAACTGATAAAAATCAGAAAATATATGTTTTCGAAGTGTAAGAAATAAGATGACATCATTTTTAAAGATAATATATACATGATCTGTGCTTTACTGGCTAAGGTCATCAGTTAACTGCTAGTACTAATCAGTCACTTGTTGATGAGTATTTCTTATTACTTATCAGGATAATATTATGTAACAATGACTGACTTAATAATCATGGTTTTTAGCTAATAAGGTATATTAAAAAGATTATCTATCATAATCTACTTATTAATTCCTATCAACAAATACATATTAGTTTATCAATTTATTTATTGATTGTTAAGGTTCCTTACATTCATAACTTACATTACCTTAAAATATTAAAATAATTGCATTTGTTTTTGTGAAAAAGTTTGCATTTCTTCAGGATGATGCAATTTTAAAGGTAGTAAATTAAAAGTAGTTGATAAACAAAGGAGCTAATAACAAGGAGTTATACCCAAAAAAAATTGTGTAGTGCATGTATGAGGCCATTTTTAGGATACCAATCCCTTAGTAAAATTATAAAACTAGTATAACTTTAAGTATAAAATTCTGATCTTATTAAAACCAAATACTTTGTCAAAGTTATGAAGGAGTATCAAGAAAATGGTCCCGAAGGGGTACACAATTAATATATATTCCTTAATATGTGTCACATGAGACACAATAATGAAATTGGGTAACAAATATAAGATTACATCAGAAAATTGAGTAGATTCTAACTAGTCACATTGGTGTTCAATCTCTAAAGACATTTATAGTTTGATGCCTTTATCTAATCAATTGACAAATAAGATAATAAAAATTGATAATTTGCCAATGCTACATGTCAAGCATTCAAAGCTATTAAAAATAATGTTCAGCTTGCCATATAGCTTGCGATTGTTAATGGGTAGCCATGGTCTAAACATTTGTTAGGGCTTTGATATCAATATGCTTACCTCAGCACCCAATTCAATCAATGTTTCAATAAGTACAGCAGTTTGTACTGTCATGTGCAGGCTACCGGCTATTCTAGCACCCTTAAGGATCTTGCTGGGAGCATACTTGCGGCGGCATGCCATCAATCCAGGCATCTCCTTCTCGGCCAACATTATCTCTTTGCGGCCTAACTCAGCCAATTTCTCATCAGCTAAAATTAAATTACACAATTGTGTAGTGTAACTATAACTGAATACCACCTAGTACGGAAATTCCTCAATGGAAGGATAATTAAAAGCAAAAATCGTCAAAAAAAATTAGATTCATCAAACATTTACAAAATAAATACAAAATCATTTGCAAAAAATAATTAAACGGGTTTGTAGAAAAGGAACCCTAGAAAAAATTACAGAACTATAATAAAATGTTGATGGTAATCAGTATAATTGATGTTATTAAACAAGATATATGTAGATATAATTTATCTTATCTAGCTGTCGTCTTCAGATTTTATTTGCATCACATGTCATTTGTAATAATAATTTGTATAATACCTAAATACAGACCTACAGGTTTTATTAATTTGATTATTTGAAATATTAATATGCTGGTAATTAAGAAGGATCACATGGTGAAAATAACCTAAATCCATTTTAATGCAACGATCACTTGAGATATTTACAGTCAGCATTTACGCTTTTTAGGCAACTACAATACTCTTAAAACTATACCTATATTAGAAGTCTCGTGCAAAAGTAACTATTGTATAATTTACTCACCGATTTTGTATGGCGGCTTCATTGTAGGGCTTTTTACGGTACCAACAATGGTAACTGGTAATAGATAATAAAGGTATAACCTCTGCTCAGCAGTCTTAGTTAATTCTTATTTAATAATGCTGGAACGTTATGGATTAAACGTAAAACTATTATAATTAAATGAGCTAGGTATGCCTGTACTACCACCGGCACCTGCTCAATCAACTACCAAAATAAAAGTGAGTGAGTGAAATGAAATGTAGTAAGCAAAGCAAGCGAGTCCGTTCCGAAACTAAGTGAACGAATGAATGAATAGTTTGTTAAGTTTAGTTTAATAGTTTACGAATGAGAGGTGGGATGAGTTTTTATTTTATTAAATAACAATATTTTGTTGTGAGTTTAACGAAAACGGGAAGAACGAAAAGAAAGTCTAGAGCTCTCGGCAGTGATAATACAGCTCGCACGATAAGAGTTTGGCTTTGACCGTTATTGCGCAGAAATCAGAAATTGGGTATCAACGGGCAATTAGCGGGGTGCGGGGCGGGTGTGTAGGCGCACGCGGTGCTCTGATTGGCGCTCCAGTCGTTCCCTGCCTCTCGCACCGATACGACGTACCGCGCACTCCTGTTGTACAATCACGTTCACAAGTGAATTGCTATTTTCGTTAATTGTTTATTGTTGTCGATTGTTATTATTTGTTGAGTTTGTTTGTTTAAGTTTGTCAGTTAAGTTCTTTTTTTGTTAAATATTAAAAAGTGATTTGAAAATGCGTAAAAAAACATTGTTTTAAAAAGGCAAGCACGGAAAATGATATATGACGTGAATTGCTTTTTAAAGAAAGAAGCTGACGAATGTATCGATTCATTGAAGCAAATTCGAAGTCAGATTGAGGAAGTTGCTACTTTACTCAGTCAGTCGGAGAATAACCAAACTATACAGACTATGCAGGTAATGAAAACGGAAACTGTTTCTAAATTAAATTGTGTAGTCAGTAAATTAGCTCAAATTCAAAAGCGGACATCGGAGGCCACTAAGACTTCAGTTGGCACTGTAAAAAATATCGCAAGTCAAGCCAAGAGTTCCGATTTGCTAATTACTTTCAGAACACCTGGAAAAAAACGTCCCAGAGCTAAACCCGTTACCAATATTGATAATTTTGACCAAGGTGTTATAAAAAGATGTATACACAATTATTGTGTGCGTGACAGTACCCATGCGCAGTAATCCCCTCCACCCGAAGGTCAAAGCCAAACTCTCGCCGCGCGATCTGTACCAGTACATTAACAGTAGTCTATGAGTGGTGTACCGCTCATAAAAAGTAGTCTTTGACTGTAGTCAAAGACTACTGTTTATTACTACTAACACATTTTTTGTGTTGTGTTCCTACGCGGTGAATAAGGTTTCCAGTAATGAGCTCCTTAGGGAGGGGGGAGGATTGTTACATTGTGTTGGAAGCAGAGGGATTAAACCCATTATGCTGCCAACACATTATAACTCTCCGAACACAGAGTGGCAACCCGCAAGTGATACTTCGGTATCGTGAGCGTAAATAGGCTACGGTAACCGTTTCCCTTCAGGTGGGCCGTATGCTTGTTTGCCACTCTTGTTGTATATATAAAAAAAATAAAACCACACCCATTTTCCGCCAGAGGTATATTAGGTGCCAGCGTGACAGATGGCGAGTCCATCGCCGTTGGAATAGGGATAGTAAGTAATATTTAAAATAAAAACATATTCTATAATGAGCGTCGATGCTCGCAGTACAGGAGTTTCTTGGTGCCTGAGTTGTTCGAGCATCACTGAATCCCGACTGCACCAATGAGTTTTTCCAAACTTAAGTACAGTGATTAGTCAGACCACACACATATATCATCACGCCGAGTCCCTAACGATGTAGGCAGAGAGAATAGAGCGCCAGTTCTCTCTAGACTTACTAAGCGTATACCTACCTCTTTTGTTGACATTTAAAACTCTTAACGAGTTCAAATAATTTAAACATACCTACCTAATTTACCGACTCGGTAAGAGCATATAACTCACTTCGTTTAGAATGGATATTCCGGCTTTAGGTCCTGTGCTAGAGGTATTTTTGCCTCAGGTTCCGATACCACATTGTTAATCTAGCATATTTTTTTTAAGTACAGAATTATACATAAGCGCGCCTCTATGAAGTCGTCTCAGGCGCCATTAGCTAGCAGATAACGTTTTTAAAACTGTCTTATCGTTAAACCCCTTTTATGTCTAACAGCGATATGTAATCACACAATGTGTATATCTAGGAGCCATGGTGGTCGATTGGATCGAATCGTTGCCTGCAACACTAAGATTGCAAGTTCGAATCCCGACTGTCCCGACCGAATGAGATTTACTGAAGAGTAACTTGTCATACCACGAGCTTTGCGCCGGTGGAAAATGTCGGGAGGAAACCTGCATGCATAGGTTTAAGCAGAAATTCAGACTTTTGTATACTCGTGCTTGAGAAACGGCGATGGCCTGGGCATCTGTCACCCTGAAATATATCGTCGGCGAAAGAGGGTATGCGCGGGTGCCACTTGCCACATACCTCTTCCTACTCCTTCGGAACCCCTTGTGAGAAGAATCATAACACTTATTAAATTACAGTTCGTAAAATTGTAGGTGAGTGGGGCTTTAAATGAAACAGTGGTGCTAACTTCTAAATGTTGTAATTACCATAGAACAGTTAAATTGGTAGTAGGTAGTAAACAAAACAAGGCGTAACATAAATTTCAATTGATTTTAGTTCTTGATTTACGCAGGAAAAGTGGGTGGTATTCAATGACTCGATGCCCAACGATTCTAATTCAGAACCTTTCATGGCATGGCACTAGACCTCACACATACTCCTATCATACTTAAATATAAGTACATATCTAACACATAATATTCGGAATTATGACATCAGATATACAAATGTTTCTCCTTGAAATACGTACATACATATAATATACTCATACGTAAAATATAATAGATGAGTACTGAACACTTTTCATAAAAATCTTGCATAATTCGCGCTAACATCATCCCTGTCCTGATGCTCACAGACAGACTAGCACAGCAAGCACACATTCAACATTCATTTGGAATTATTCACAATGGCATTTACGGGGTCGTGACCGAATCACTTGTGTCTACAATGTTAATGAGTAAAAATATTAAAAAATACCCGTTGATAAAACCTATTATGGATCACCGCCTTTTACGTTAGGACTTGACTGAATCTTCGCTGCAATGTTCGTATATCACACCACCTAGCCTTAAGTATTTGTTTGGGGATAGGAGACAATATATTTTGTATATACCTCATACAATAATCTTTCAGTTAAAAGAAGGTCTTGGTCGCGATGGTCAGGCAGTTGATCGCAATTTGCTGGAATGAAGTACCTAACAGCAAATACCTTGACAAATGAACCAAAGGCAAGGGTAACTCTGTCTTCCATTGAAGTGAAGATATGTCCAAGATTCATGGCAATATTTATTCTAAAGGTACTACAGTATGTTTGCTTTATGATAACGCAACTTTTTTCTTTCGGATAATTTGTAGTTATATAACAACTCGAAATAAAATAAGATTAAATCCATTGAGCCGTAATTCTGATTACACGAGAGTAGTTTAAATGTTTTTCCTGAGATTCCACAGTTGACTTCTTACAATTTGATAGCCTTAAGCCTATATCAGAAAACTTCAGATGGCCAAGAACAATGAGAAAAACTTTTAGCTAAAAAAACTGGGATACAGAAAAATTGGACATGAAAACACGATAACATTTAGCACCTTTTTCATTCGTTAGCTAGTAAAACAAGAGTTAGCGTTACATCATGATCTCCTATTAAGGTCTGAGTATATCTGGTAACGGCCTGTTCCTTTAAATTGGCCTAAAATCACGGTTATTGCATTTCTAGATTAATTCATAAAAGAAAAGGAGCGTATAATTACATATGTACAAATATGGTGAGTCGAAATCTGAAGGTAAAAGTTACCTTTTAATCATCACATAGCAACCGAGTTCTTAGAAATCTTTTTTCATATTTTACTTATCGACTCATTAAATAAAATTGATATATGTATTGACTATGTCTGCTTTGTAATAACGATATAAGGTTCATTGAGCACTCGTTAAATCAAAAACTTACTTAAAGAGCTTTACATTATACGGATTAAAGTCATATATGTGTGAATTATATTCATAAAATAATATCGATTCTTTGAATATACTGAACATATTTTATCGAAACTAATATGGAAAAATCTATCTCGTATATTAGTATATTTAATACGAAGCAAAAACCTGTTCAGCTTTTCTTTCGACCTCATTGACAACTTCAATCGGGTTTGGCACTAACTATAATTAATAGCTGCTTCCCGTTCAACTAACGGAAAATCCGTGAAATTTTATAAAATAGTAAAAACCTTTGAAACAAGCTGGCTGAACATATTCATCACGTTCCTATGCTTCACGTTCTTATCCGTGACGACTATTTGGAATGACAAAAACATCGCATACATTGCGTTTGCAATATATACAGGATACCAATTATGCCAAAATTACTTAAAAATATATGTGCGCTTTATTATAAAGTGCTATTAGATAGCTTACTTTAAAAACTGTCATGGCTGCCGTTGATATGGAAGGTAAATTGTATAATCTCGAGACAGGTACCTACATATATGTATACATAGTTAAGTTGTCGCTCGTTTTCCTTTAAAGTGTCTCTAGCGCGCATGTGATGAATAAAAACAGGTTAAACTTCACCAATATGGCGACCTTCAGTCTCGCAATTGCCAGCGGCATCTTAATCATACATTTATATACCAAATTTTCATTGACACATGCCTAAGTTAATAAAATATCTGTGATTATCATACACCCGTCTACGCACACATCCTTAACCATTCATAAATCTATCATACCTCTTACAAAAAACGTAATAATAATTTATAAAATTCACAATCCCTTGCACGTGTGCATGCCTATAGTAACATACGTCGCCTTCCACCCCGGCCCACATTCAGACTATCACTTTATCTCACATATAAGTAAGGATACCACAGCCACCGTCTGTATTTATAATACCAAATAGGAAAAATGCTTCAACTTTCAAGATAACCATGGAAACATTGGACAGGCATATAATAAACAATTTGATATAATATTGCGTTACGTGCATCGTTTGCGGCTGATTGATATTACTAAGTGACTTAATCCAATCTAATATACTATACAGGTCACTGCAATTATTTTCACAAGTGTTATATTGGTTTTCAGTCAATAATATGAAGCGTTACGAGTAAATACATGTTGCATCACTTAGTATACTCCTCTTCCTTCAATAAAGGATTACCTTGTACGAAATAAAACTCAATATAAACAAAACAAAATAACTAATTATTGAAATTTAAAAAATAATTGAATATTGTACATAAAACTAATACTAAACTAAATAAAATAATGGTTTCGTATAGGACACAGACGCTAAATATAGAGGATGTTTAACGTTTCATTAAATAAATACTTAATTTGTTGCAACATAAAAATTGTCCGTAAACAAATGCACCTAACGTCTTATGAGTAATGGACACAATATGCCTGCCAATACAGTAATTAATTTACCAGCAGTATGTCGTCCGAAACTGCATCAGATCACTGTGGCAGCGCGATGTTTCAAATCTGGAAAATAAGCAGTAGCATTGATTATTGCCATATATTTTCACTGCGTAATAAAAGGAGGCCTGACTTTTTCTGACATTTTCAACAATTGTCGTCATATTTTAACCAATTTACACATTGGTTATGTGTATATACAAATGATATACCTGAACTACATATAAGCTATTCAAAGGCGTATGTATAGTCGTGCTGGAGTAACGGCGTTGTCACGTTGTGAGTGTGAGTGGCAGAGAGTGGGTGTATGGGTATTACCTGTACACCTCTGCCTACCCCTTCAGGGACCCTTGTGGGAAGGCCTGTGAGGATATATTATTATATACCTGAACCTTTCTTATGAATAACTCTATTAGTGAGTCTGCATGATCCGTGATAAACTCAAAAATATTTTAACTACTTTTGAGTTGAATGCTATGAGATTTGAGACTAGAGGGACTTTGATTTATAATATGTAGCTCTACTATGCTCACCAGCTGGCGAGCGGCGCCTGCTGCTTGAGCTTGCGGATCTCCTTGGTGGCCCAGTTGGCGAGCGTCTTGGTGCGCATGGTGCGCGAGCGGCGCGCGGCCTGCAGCAGGTCGAGCAGCGGCCGCGTCTCCAGCAGCGGCAGCACGCGCTGGCCGAACACGGCGCACAGGTCGCCCGTGAGGCCCGCCACCACCGCCACGTGCCCGTCCGTGCGCTCCGGCTCCAGCGCCACCTGCACCATGAAGTTCACGATCGCCCCCACGTGCGGCTCCACCAGCGCCACGTCCGACCGCACCTGCAACACCAACTACTCATTACTATCGATTGCACATCTTCTCAAAAGAGATAGGTAGAGGTGAGAACGAAGTACGCACGAATATTGTCCGGAGATATATTTTAGGTGCCAACGTGACAGATGACGGGTCATGACGGTAATGTAACCTAACGACGCCACACGAGAAACTACGTACATTTCAAAAAATATTTTAAATGTAGGGAGCAAAATCCTTGGAAATTTATTATGTTTTTTAACTCACAACTGGCATAACATATTTTTATGCAATAGCGTACCTCGCCGTCCGATCCTTTCAGGCCCTGAATGATGCCTGTGTAAGCCTCGAGCACACTTTCGCGCAGCTCGCCCAGGTATTCCATCATATCGTAATCATTGCGATCCACTTGAGCGTTGCTGGCCTGTAATATAAATATCGTACTGCTTGTATGAATCCTGGTATTACACACAATGCACAAGTGTCAATAAACGGTGCACTAGAGGCAAAGCAAAGTGTCTTTTGTGAGCTTGAAACATGCTCTACTCCTACTACTACTGTCTGGCTACCCAGCGATGGATTCAAATTGATACCCACCACTTCAGATAATTTTTTTATTTTTAGGATATCAAAGCTGTGTTCGTTCCTGCACGCACATAGCCGATTATAAGAATAGTTGATTCATTCATAAACTACATTTGCAAATGTTTTAAAGAGACACTGAATTTACAATCCCTTACCTGCAGCAACATCTGCATTATAATATCAA
Source organism: Drepana arcuata (assembly GCA_016069955.1). Classification (NCBI taxonomy): domain Eukaryota; kingdom Metazoa; phylum Arthropoda; class Insecta; order Lepidoptera; family Drepanidae; genus Drepana; species Drepana arcuata. The sequence continues at coordinate 35,955 of JACCPG010002457.1, read as the reverse complement.
AATATTTGGCAAAATCAGGACCAATATTCAGAGCAATATCTCCAAACACGGAGAATATTTGTGGTTTCACAGAGCGATGGATAGATGGGTCACCAAGGTTCTCCAGTAGTAGAACAATAATTTCATCACAATAGGGCAGCACCTGCAAAGATTTGTACCATTTGATTAAGCTGACAAACAATGATCCTAAAACCTGGCAGTGAACAATACAATGATCATATTGCTCACCTTACTCTTTAAAGCGCGGCAAATATCGCCCGTGAGACCCACAGCTGCGATACAAACTTGATATTCCTGATGATTTTTAAGACCAACATAGAGGTATCTCTTGAAAGCATCCATGTACTTCAAGAACCCTTCGCCTAGAACTTCGACTAGAGTAGAGACCGCCATAAGAGCGTCTTCTTGTACGCCACCCGCTTTACCCGCATTGCTGGCGAACATCGTTAGCAACGCTGTCATAATGGCGTCCGATATTTGTGGGGCATCTTCTGGCGTCACTTTGCGCAGAACCGACTGCAAAGTCGCGCATAAAAGGCTTTGAAGATCATTAAATTGTGAGCGGTCTGCTTGACTTGAGATGTGATTCTCCATTTGAAGAACCTGTTGAAGCCTCTCTAAGATAACCATAGTTGTCTTTTGCACGGTGACATAACAATCAGATGGCGAGTTCTTAACCATTTCCATGAGAGCCTCATAAGCAGCAGATCTCAGATTATGTTGAGCTGCATCCTGTCGGTCAGTTGTTTCGAGGAGTCTCTGCACAATGAAGTCAAAATAGTTTGACATGCAGTAGGTTTTTGGCTGATTATTATCACCACAATCTGCTGCCTCATAGGCGGCATCAGCTAAGCCAGTGAAAGCCCAGCAAACATTTGCAGCTACACGTGGCTCTGCCTTTAGCCCATTCACAAGGCTTTCCAAAAGTGGCTTGAGATAGGTTTCATTGATAGCAGCTTCAGGAACAATTTCACAAATCCTGCCAAAAGTCCAGGCTGCTGTGTCTCTTACAGCCACACTGGAGTCATACATAGCTTCAATTAATGTTGGCATAGCTTTTTCAACCAAGGGCTTAAGAGTACTTGCTTCAAGACCACCTAGTATGGAGCCAAATGCCATTAGCGCTGCTTCTCTGTACCGCCAATTTTCATTCTTAATGTTGGAGTTAATGAAAGGCAAGACATGGGGAACAATTTCATCTTCACAGCAATTAGACAGGAGCATAAGGCACACAGATGCAGCTTTTGAAGGGTTCCATTCTAGTTCATCATCAGTGTCATCTTGTTTGGTGAGCTTCTGCATGAGAACGGGCGCCAGGTACTGAAGGGCTCCTCGTGCATAGAACCTTGAAGTTCGAACAGGAGGACGACCTAATAAACAAAGCACACAGTTGGTAAGTACCAAATAAATATATAAAATATTCTATAAGCATAGTTAGTTGCTGATTGTCCTACCTGCTTCAGCTGCCTCTGCTTCCTCAATAGCAAGATCAATTTCTTCATCACTAACATTAGACCAAAATTCAATGCCTTGAAGAGATATTTCATCAATGTCTGACTTCATAGCTTCTAGAGTGATTGGGAATAAAGCTTGACCCATGTAGGGCTCCATGTATTGATAATACAGAGATAAAATTTTTACCTATGAAAATAAAAGCAACAAGTTTAAAAAACAAATAACAAACTTATGAATTATTCTGTAAATTAAAACCTTACTAAGCATTGGAGGGCAGCAACACTAATCCTCATATCAGCAGACTGAGTAGCTTCACATACTACTTCCATGATGAAGTTCCTTTCATTTTCTTTATCAAAATTAGCTTTAGTGAACTCAAGAGAATTGAGCAAGGCCTGAGTAGCAGCAAGCCTGACATGGTTGCTAGGTTCAGTTGACCTCATACCATGGATGATAGCAGTGAGTATTGGGTTGCTTTGTTCTGTGAGTACTTCAGCATCAATTTCTTGACAGATGTATCCTGGTAAAAAAATGCATTTCCATAAGTACACTCCATTATTTAACTTCCATAATACCACTACCATAATCATTATATAACTTACATTACAGCTGTAGTCTAAAAGAGTATAATCTGAGCTTTTATTAATGTTAAAATTAAAAAAAATTACATTATTGGTGTGTAAGGTCACAGCTATCATTCAAACAATATAGCTTAATGAACATGTTGTGTTGGCTAGTATTAAAAGCAAATATATTTTGTATATATACCAATGGCTTCTAAGGTAGCTTCCTTCTTCAACTCTGTAGATTGAGCATGAACAACATTTTCTACAAGGATGGGAATGAGCCCATTCCACTGCCCCACTGGGAGTTCTGCCACTGCAACATATGCTACACACTGAGCCGCCGAGCTTGGTCTGCTATTTTCGGTTCCTATAGCGGTTAAGATCTGAAATAAAAAAAAAAATTGTTAAGTATTTGTGCTATCTATCCAACACCAACTGTTGATATATGATACCTACATTTTTCTTTATATAAAGTCTAATGTCTTCTGGTAAAGCCAGCCACCTTTGTTGGTATTGCTGTTTTAATGTAGGATCTTTGGAAGTGAGATGATTTTTTAATTGTAAGCCAGCAGCCATCCTGGCCACTTGGCTGTTCCCCCCTTGGACCAGCACATCAGATAACATTTTAATGAAGGTTGTGAAATTTGTGACCGCCGCATGGTCCAGGTATGTTTCTGCTGCTTCCAACTCATTTCGATCTGTAAACATAAAAGAAAAGAAAATGTAATCCACCAAATTGGAACAAAATTGTTACTTTTAACAATAATTTCTTACACACAACATGTCATGGTATGCTGTCTATTAAAAATGTTTAAGTTGCTAAATAATTCATTAGTTATCACAGCAGCTCTGATATTCAGAGCTTATCACTTCAAATTTGGCACTAATATAGTTATTTCCTAATCATTTTGAAAATAACAATTTTTATAAATATATAATAAAGGGTAATTGAGTAAAGATATCAATGGTAGATACTTAATTATTCTAACCTAATTATTACAAAATAATTAAACCCTTATCATGTTGGTAGATAATATTGTTGTATTTGTTATTTCATTATGCATTATCTGCCTACCCTGTGGAAGTTGTTGCTATGATATGTATGTAAATATGTATTTATCTCCACTGTTATAAATTACTTAAGATGCAAAAATCATTTTTATAACATAACATTTCATGCTTTTTGATAGCATGAGAAGTTTTCAAGATGTTGAATATTTATTGACTCAAACCAATATGTAATATGTTTTCTTTGTCAAAGTTATAGTCACTAATATATCAGATTAATTAATGAACAGCTGTAAACTAGTAAATATGTTACAATACATGCTAAGCAGGTGGATTAATGCTACCAATTTAACAACTTTTAACCTAAAAATATCTATAAGGGAAAGATGTGGAAATAAAAGTTTAAAGTATCAGGAAATTGCAGAGTATGGCTATATCAACGCTTAAGCATTAAATCATGTAAATAATGGTGGTAATTGAAAACTTCAACTCATCATTATTTAGGTACGTTGTCTAGTTCTAAACTAGAAAATTCCCAAAATGACAGTTAGAGAAACGACATGTTGTGAATATCTCAGCATCTGCCAGTTGTTTCGCATTTGAAAATAGTCTTTGTGTGAAGTAGTAACGTCGATTTATAATATTGTAGACTAGCTAATATAAAATTATTACAACGAAATAAAACCATACGAAAGACGGTTGACAATGTAAAACGCCATCCATGTTCATGAATCACAGAAGAATTCTACTTACCTGGTGATATAGTCTTTTCTAGAATTTGTATAAGCGTTATCGTCGTTTCCGTATGCATTTTATTCACTGTTCTTAATATACTCCGAGTATTTCTTTAGGGCGAAATTAAATAGGAAACCGGCACACGACGGACGAACACTCAATAAAAAATGTAGGCAAGCTAATGTTGCCAAGCCAAGATCCAAAAGACGTAAAGTATTATTCAAATGCAAAAAATTATCTTGCTAACGTACAAAATAAACCCAAAAGTACCTACTTATGTGATTATTTATTTTTACATTATAAATTTAAACTTTAACAATTCCTGTTTTTTTTATTACTCATTGATTGCTTTCGATTCTCGTCAAAAGCTCTACTAGCATAGCATGTATAGGCATAATATGCTACGTATCATTTCGCAGAGTCCCGTAAAAAGGAGGCAGAGAAAGAGTAGAGTCCCAGTCCCCTATAAACGTAAATAATTATTTAGCTTTACCCGTTTACTACTCTATACAATCCCTTCATACATAACCGCCTTTTTCGACGATCGCTTGTAGAAGCGTCAGGACGCAAAAGGAAAAAGGATGCAGTTGCAGTATTTTCTCAGACTAAGCCTGAGTATCTCATCAATAAGTTATTAAAACATAAGTGTAGGTAACAGTGTACACTGTACATAAGTGAAAGAAACTTTGGGGATAAAAGATATACCTAGTTGTGTGAGTATCAATTTAAATACATTCGAGATTTCGTGCTAAGTCGGTTCTCCAAAACGACGAGATTCACCAAAAAGTGCCTGTTTTATTAAAATGTTTAAAAAAATCAATGAACTATAATTGGCGGTAAGCCTCAAATGTCCTTATTTTAAATAAATCGACTTTCATAAGCAAGTAATGCGCAGAGAGCTTTTTCAGTCTGTCTTGTATACTACATCTGTATCTCATTTATATCCTCTGTCAATGTCAAAATTGTTTCTTTCTTTTCGTTTCATGTTGTATTGGTGAAGTTCGTGGTTTTGTCCAAGAATTTTGCCAAAATGGTACGAATCGTATTAATTATAATTCATCGTAATATTATTATGGAATATTAGTATCAAAGTATTTTGTGTTATTGTGTAAGAAGTGATTTTAAGTATGATTTTTGTTGGGTCTATAGTTTAAACTGCTTATTAATTTTATTTCAGTCGCTGGTAATTCCCGACAAATTTCAACATATTCTTCGTATTATGAATACGAATATCGATGGCAAACGTAAAGTTATGTTTGCTATGACTGCCATCAAGGGTGTTGGCCGTAGATATTCCAATATCGTCCTGAAAAAGGCTGATATTGACTTAGACAAACGTGCCGGAGAATGCACCGAAGAAGAGGTCAGTGTTATTTTATTTATTTCTCGGCTTTAGTGCTAAAGATGTTAATAGCTAAAGTTCTCCAATACACGGATATTCTAAGCCATAATTTGAAGTGTTAATAGTAATTATAATTGATGAAAGTTATGGCATAACTGCTCATTAATCAACAGCAGGTGTTATGAAGTTTGAATTATCTATACTGTCCCTGTTTTTTGATACATTTGAAGCCAGCAAGTTAATGGCTATATTATTTTTCTTTGCCAATTATTGTAGGACAGAGTTCATAGTAAAGTAAAAGGTAAAGTTAAATACAACAGTAAATAGTCTACTTTGTATTAGGGTGCTGTATATTAATGGTTAGGGCCTTACTAGAAGTATTGAATGTGAAGAGTTAAGTATTTTATTTTTTCAGGTTGAGAAGATTATTACTATCATGTCTAACCCAAGGCAATACAAAATCCCAGATTGGTTCCTCAACAGGCAAAAGGATATTGTTGATGGCAAATACAGCCAGTTGACTTCGTCTAACTTGGATTCAAAGCTTCGTGAAGATTTAGAAAGGCTGAAGAAGATCCGTGCCCACAGGGGCATGCGTCATTACTGGGGCCTGCGTGTGCGTGGTCAGCATACCAAGACTACTGGCAGGAGAGGAAGAACTGTGGGTGTGTCTAAGAAGAAGTAATTTTTAAATAAAAGCAGCAATTCATCAAAATAGCTTTCATTTACATATCCTCATACTCAAATTTTTGCTCTGAAAGTCATAAGTATTGTATGTATGTATTTATCATATTATAGTGTGCTACTTAAATAAGTTGTGGTATAGGTGGGAAATATTTTGATTGCTGTAATTTGCTATTCCTAATGTATATGCAAAATGAGAAGTGTTTACACACATGCATATCTTCATGTAGGGTCCCTAAAGACGGGAACATCAAGAGCACTTCACTACTCGCAAGCTTGTATGAAGAATGAATAAGTATGGATCAAAAGAGGTATGCTAGACTACAGAATTGGCACTCTATTCTCTCTACCTACCTTGTTAGAGAAGTGTTTAAGATTGTACTAATATTATAAATGAGAAAGTTTGTGAGTATGTATGGATGTTAGTTACTCAATTACACCAGAATGGCTGAATGGAATTGATTGAAATATTGCAAGATAGAGATTATTAGTACTGGTTTAATGCAAAGGATATTTTGTTCCAAAAATAAATTAGCTTAGCTAGTATTGAATATATTTTTTCCGTTTCTACAATTATTACTTTAGCCCCTTTACCTAGTATATGTATGTCTCAGTGCCTATGATTTAGTTATTATAACCAGGGGGTACCTAGATCAAAGTATTGTTGCATTTTATGCCACACTTATTTAATATAACACTACAGATTGATGAAACCTTAGGCACATACTTATACCACATACCTACATACCCAAACTGTTGATCAGCGAGATGAGTTATAAGTACTTAGTTTTATTGCTATTTAGCATACAGCTGCTATAATAAAAGATGTAAATCATAAATAGGTATTATTCAAGGTAGAAATAAAAGTAAGTCATGCTTTATGTGATGTTTAATGATTTACTAAAAAGTTAATGTAAAAAATATATTAAGGAACATAACAAAATAAGTTTCTTATTCATATTGAGCTATAAGTACCATCATATACACCCCAGCCAAGAGAGCAACTATCTCTTTTATGGATTGTGTGAACTTATTAGAACCTTCTAACAATTCTGGGATCACTGATACAGTAGCTATATAAATAAATCCACCAGCTGTGAATGGCAGGATGAGTGATTCAACTAAAGTCTCTCCAGTGCCCTGTAGATATATTGAGATGACAGTCCCTGATAAAGCACCAAATGCTGTAAGAAGCTGCAGGAACATAGCTTTCCTCCTAGAGCAGCCTGACTGTACCAGAATAGCAAAATCTCCAATTTCATGGGGAATCTCATGAAGTAATATTGTCACAGTAGTTATGTATCCAATATTCTGTCCAGCAATAAAAGATGCTCCAATAGCAAGGCCATCAGTAAAATTGTGTGTGAAGTCAGCAGCAAGGTTCAAATAGCCAGCTATTTTAATGTCTTCTTTCTTCTGATCTTTTCCCTTTTTCTTTCCTTTGTCATCAGACTTCTTTTTGTCACCTCCATGGGAATGTCCATGTCCTCCATCAAAAAGTCTAACAGTTTTTTCAACAACAAGGAATGTAATAATACCTCCAAGTACTCCAAGCCCAACAGTCATGTTGTGGGGCTCATGTTGCCCACCATCATGAGAATGGCTGTGACTATGTCCTTCACCACCATTGTTAGATGATAGTGCATGAGGTATTAGATGCAGAAACGCGTCGCCGAGGAGTCCCCCCGAAGCAAACGATAGTAGCACTTTCAATAGGGGTTGCTTTTCTACGCTACTATCAATGGGAATGAAGAAAAGAATAAAAAAAGGCACTATACTTATGAATAACGTAGAGCTTAATGCGCTCACGTATAGGTTGTAATCTGGTTCAATTATCTTTTCTTCTTTTTTATATTGCTCGTTCGCACTTTTTGAATACTTGAATGATGGGGGCTCTTCCCCATCTGAATGTGAGTGACTATGTCCTAATACAACTATTAAAGTACATGCTATCACAATCTTTAATAACAGTAATTTACTGGGGCGAATCATATTCAGAAGATTTTAATATAGACAAGATTTATTAAGAAGATTATTACATTAAACAGATAAAAATTATTAGTTTATGTAAAAAGAAAGTTCGTCCAGCGCAGCCTACCTAACAATGTATGTATCAATCCACTAACCAAGCCAAGTCAGTCGCCGTCACCAAAAATATTGATACGAGGATGTAATTGTAATGTCAAATTGACATTTTAAAAGAATTGCCACAACTAAGAATAAAATCTAGAGTGGTGCGACGTTATTGTTCTGAGGGTGCGACCTACTATCCTATTTTAAATAACTAAAATATTTTGTCTACATAATACCTACGTAATACCGATTTTATCACCGTTAGTGTAACCAGTAATTGAGTTTCTCCTTCTTCTGTATTCTATGGCATTCTCGTCCAGATTAGAGCCACTTATTTCACTTCAGTGTGTTCTATATTACATTCATTAACTTGCTTTAATAGAGTCAAAATGTCCACAGGTATTTTTTTATTTTAGTCAATTTTTTTACTCGTGTGTTAAAAAAACAATTACATTGTTTTCTGATAATTTTTATTAATTATGTTCCTACCTTCATAAAGCGTTAGTTTAATTAAGTAGATTATCCTAAGTTTACTTTTCTAAATAAAATATTTTGTATTTGCAATAATTAAAAATGTCTTTGCATAGGGAGGGAGTGCAATATATGAATAGAAATCTCAATACTTACTCCTTTTTTACTATGTTGAAGATAACGCCAGAGAGACAAAGTATGTGTAAAAAGTGATAGAAGTACATACAAACCTAATAAATAAAATTGACCTTTTCACATCAAATCATAAATTGTTAATACCTACCTACGGCCAATATAGCAGAGGTTCATAATACGGCACAACTTACCCAATATGCCTTTGTATGTAGTTTAGGCAGAATGAACATATTAACATACCCCGATAATGATAGCGCAGTTTTAGTATGGCTGCGATTGCTAATGATATAAAAAAAATGTTACAGTCAAAACCTAAGTAAATACTTATCATGGTATCTTGTTACATTTGTACGCCGGTCATGTGTATAAGTATAGGCCCACCTACGTGTAGGTTGGCATACTTCATTGAGAATAAATATTGAAGTAAGAGTTTTAGTTGGTACTCAAAACCAATAGGTCATTTTGATGTTGCCATCAACATCCCGTTGGGTTTCTACAATGCTTGTCTGCCGAACCAGCTTCCGCATCGAGCCACGCCGTCTGGATATGCCATCTGCCATCTCATCTTCTTCATGGGGTGCTTGTGTGAGCTCGAGTTGATCTAAGTTTGTATACGAATCAGTACTTGTAACAATTCTGGAAGTAATTGAAAACAATCATAGTTAGACCGATTAGAAAAATTATTTCACCATTGGAAAGCTGTATTATCTTTTATTTAAAGAATCTCACCGTGCGAAGACCGCTTGTAACTAATAAACAGCAGTTAAATTTATTGGAAGTGAATGGTAGGTACGTACTTCTGACCTCCACATGTCCAGCAATCCTCGTAGGACCAGTCCTTGCCGAACTCTTCTCCTTCCTCAGCAGTCTGAGGCAATGAGCTATGAAGTGTTTCTGGCAAACGGAGAGCACTGAGACCGCCGACTATCGATACTGCACCCATCACCACTAATGGCAACACCAGGTTGCTGGAACCCTATACATACTTTTCTACATTAAAAGTAGGTAAACAGAAGTGACATTTATTTTAGGCTTATAGGATTCCATACTCTACTCTCTTTCTGATATATATCCGTCTGTTTTCTACATCAAAATCTTTTATGTGACCTGTAAGACTCTTTGTTGTCCCCTACTCTGTTTCTTCTGCATATCAATGACATGCTTTCTATTGAAGGCATCCATTGCCTACCTTCTACCACCACACCTCTCGCCATTCACGGGGAATTCATCCCCATACCTCGAAACCACAAAGGTCTGCGTGGTATCCCACCCTGGTATTGCAAATGTCCATAGGAATCGGTAGCCGCTTACCATCAGGCGGGCCGCAAGCTTATTTGTTAGCCATGATATAAAAAAAATAGAGATGCAGTGATGAGTGAGTGATGCCGTTTCTCAAGTACCTACGCCTGTGAGATAAGTCACCATATCTATACTAATATTATAAAATTGAAGTTTGTTTGTTTGTTTGTTTGAACGCGCTAATCTCAGGAACTACTGGTTGGAATTGAAAAAATATTTTTGTGTTGGATACTCCATTTCTCTAGGAAGGCTTTAAGCTATTTAACATCACGCTACGACCAATAGGAGCGAAGCATAAATGAATAATGTTGCCAGAACGGGAAAAAATACTTCAAAATAAAGGCTTCCGTTGCGTGCGCTGCGTAAGCGGTTTAAGTTACACAAATATCATATATGAGGGAATTGTTCCTCTTTAAAAGTTAAGATATAATTTTACTTTTTCACCCGGGCGAAGCTGGGCGGGACAGCTAGTGCTTAATAAAAATAAACTTTAAAGTCCAATCTCACCAAATAATTAATGAAAGGTATTATTATCAAGCCTAATCCACCAATATAGGCAGAAGTTCCTATTCCAACTCCTCTTAACTCTGTTGGGTACAGCTCTCCAGCGTAAGGATATATTATTAAAAACGATGCAGATATGAAGCATTTCGATATCAAATACAGAATCAGGGTTGACGTTATGGCATCTGAAATAAAAAAGCGTTCTATAAATATGTCGAAGCCACATTTGAACCAAAATGCGATATAGTATGCACGAACCAGCGACCGTCAGCTCACCCAGAGTCAGGGCGTATTATGGTGCCTGACCGCCAGTCAAAAAACACTAGAGGAGCACATGGTCAAAACTTATTAACGTAATTCAATACTTACCACTGGGTAGTAGTACAGTAACAATACAAAAAAATCCGCTTATGACCATTGATAGGCATAAAGGCCAGCGTCGGCCCACTCGGTCCATCAGTAACCAGCAAACTATGTAACTAGGTATTTCCACTGCAGACGATAAAAAGAAGCTCATGTACTGGTTGTCTCCGATAGCTGGGCCGTAGTAACTTAAGCCGACATATACCATTTCGGAAGCACACCAGTTTAGGGTGATTAAGATAGTTTTTAGTCTCATATTTGGAGTGCGACATAATGCAAATACGCTCACTGATTTCGCAGTCGTTTGCCCCTTTGCTTGCTTCTCTAGCACGTTCTTTAGTTTAACTGTGTACTCCTCCGGTAATTGCTTGCCGTTCACTCTTGCTATCGTCTTCAAAATATCATTTGCCTCCTCTAATTTGCCTCTCATTAACAACCAGCGAGGAGATTCTGGCAGAACCAGCCAGTAAAAGTAGTATAATATAAATGGCACTGACGTCACAAGTGCTAAAGACCTCCAGTCCCTCAATAAATAGGTTACGCCCGATAATAAAATCAATCCCAAAGTATAAAAAACGCATGTCATGACTGTTACAAACGATCTGTAATTCGGCCCGGCAAGCTCCAACGCTAAAAAAATATTATAAATACATATAAACTAGACGAGTGAAGAAAATATTATTAATTACAGTATTTTAAACATACTTACATATAATGAAAGGTATCTGATACACAGCCGGTATTGTAAGTCCCACAATACTCCTAGCTAGTACCCAAAACCAGAACTCATGGGCATAAGCTGTCATAAGGCTTCCAATCAACAGTGTGGTAAGACAAATGAAGAACGATTTCTTGCGTCCAATACGATCGTTAAGGAGGCCGAACGTATATACCCCTATAGGTCCTCCAATGTTAAGGGCAACTAAGCCAAGCGTCGGATACACGTCATAATCGCATACAAGGTCGAACTAGAACACATTTCTCTGATTATAATAATAAAATATATCCTAACGCCTTCCCACAAGGGTCCCCGAAGGGGTAGGTAGGGATGTACAGACAGTAGTAACCACACACCCACTTTCCACCTGAGATATATATTTAGGTGCCAATGTGACAGATGGCGAGTCAATCGCCGTTACTCAAGCACTACTATACGACAATACGCCTTTGAATTGCTTCTCAGACGTATGCAGGTTTCCTCTCGATGTTTTCCTCCACAGTAAAGCTCACTGTACTTATGATCAGAAAAACTTATTGGTACAGTCGGGACTCGAACTAGCGATCTTCGTGTCGCAGGCAACTACACGAACCACTCGGCCACTACGGCTCTTCAAACCACCGAGCTTATTAAGATATATGAATTCGCGAAAGAGGTTTCTAACTTTAGAGAGAACTAGCGTTCTATTATGACGTTATGTAGGCAAAGAGTTGCCTGTAGGCAGACATGGTGTAACCATGTGGGACTTATCGTGGTGCATTGCTATTTATATACATAAGTATGCAAATGTGCATATGATATATATGTACATATATCACTTACATCAATAACAACCGAGGATGTTACTTCTGATGTATCGTATTCGTAGCCATTTACACATTGTTCAACGGGCCAGCTTTCGTTAGCTTTATTTGGTAAAGCACCAATTATTATTTCAGTCCAGTTTACAGCATACCTTGAACACTTTTCAAAAGTGGCATTTCCCTGAAAGTGTATGAGTTCCGTTTCAAATCTTTATGTAGTTGCAATTATAGTTATTTGCATTATAGATTCATATTCTAAATGTGAACGTCTGTGAGGATTTTCGGCACTCGATCGTGCCAGAAAGGCTTTGATGAAATTGAGGTAGAGATTAGATTATTCATTATACATCACATAGTATTTGTTTTATTCTTCAAAATACATCGTTGGTTCGAATTATTCTTAATAATGGCATCTTGTTAATAAATCGCAATACAAACTTACCATATGTGGAATAGATAATAGTTTCCGTTGTTGTAATGTGAGGTTCTGTGACATCAGTTGAGGTACCTGACACCAGTGGTCAGGTACGTCTGTCATGAAGAGCTGATTGAACGCACAGAAGCCACAGGGTAAGCAGGCAGGCAAACAGACGAGCCATAGGAGCAATTTTTGATACAAGCCAAATTCTCCGATCTTTGGTAGCAGATCATCCAAATCAATTGCGTCATCGTTGAATTCGTCAGCCTTTATAAATAATCAACACATTTTGGCCACCTTATTCAACATCGTAAAAAGGTTACTAAGGTTACAATACTTAAGGGAATGGATACTTTCTGTAATTAAAACGGAGCAACAGTACTACTATAAGCATGATGCTGAAGTGTCTAGATGAAACTGCAATTTGAGTGAATCCATCTAAAGCTAGTGACATCTAGCTAATAAAAGTCAGCGGTGTAAAAGAAAGTGTTACACTATTGAAACTAAACAAACACGAGAGTAGGTGCCTACAGCATAGTGTTCTTCAAGAAGCTTGTGAAAAGATTTCTACAGGGCCGGCAATGCGCGAGTGATACACCCCTGGTGTTACAAACGTCCATAGGCGGCGGTAACCACTGACCATTAAGGAGGTCCGTGTCCTTGTTTGCCAACTTAGAGGTATATAAAAAAAATAAACATCTGGCACTGCACTAGATAAATTTTCTGGTACAAGCGATTGAACGAATACTTGAATATTTTATTTAAGTAGATACCGAAGGGACTTGGTTGGTACCGTAGCTGGGAGAGGTTTTTTCGCTTTTCGTCATTACTTACAATTGAAATATGTATACTACACGCGAGATATGTACGCAGACTGACAAAGTTTAGCTTCCATATAAGAATGGCGTATTATACATTACTGTTAAAGTAAGAAGCCACACAAAATTAATCCTATTAATCGAATACTTCCGCCTCTGAAGAAACGTTTTGTAGCAGCTGTAGGGAGCTATGAGCATTTAAAGGGATGCATAAAATACTGTAACTGGAAGCAAGGATACTATTGAAGAGCAAAGTAGATAGGGGACGCAAATACGGCATACCTGTAAATATCTGTAAAATCGACAGGAAAGTTGAAAACAAAACTTTAAAACTAGTTGCTTCCTCCACATGCTTAATTTTCATGCCTGAGTCGATTTTGATGATTTTAATTAACTCCGGATCAGGTAGAAGTGTCGACACTATATGTTAAGTTGTAAAAAATATGTTGAGTGAAGCCTTTACGAGCATGCCAACGTTATTATCAGTCTACAGGATGAATAACAAAACAGTTTTCATCCAACATCCTTAGTAATTAGTTGGTAACGCATAAGTTTGTACTCTGTCTATTTTTTAAAGTTACATACCTGTATATCGAAAATGGTGTGCACCTACATTGTATCCTTACCATTTTCGGAGTTTGTTTATAAACGATATGGCAATCAAAATTTTTAATGAGCATTGCCCAGTATATATATATATCCTCACTCTTCCCCACAAGGGTCCCCGAAGGGGAACGCAGAGGTGTATAGGAAGAACCCACACACTCACTTTCCGCCAAGGATATATTTTAGATGCCCATGTGACAGACGGCGAGTCCATCGCCGTTACTCAAGCATGACTATATATACATACGCCTTTGAATTGCTTCTCAGACGTATGTAGGTTTCCTCTCGATGTTTTCCTTCACCATAAAGCTCGTGGTGTGATAAATCACTGTACTCAAATTCAGTCAACTCATTCGTACAGTCGGGATTCGAATTTGCGATCTTTGTGTCGCAGGCAACTACTCGAACCACTCGACCACTACGGCACCACGACACTTTTTTTATTCCGACATACACCAAACAAATATGCTGCGTGCCGGAATAGAACTCCTTACCAGAGTGGTATTATTGTGTCAGACTATGACATGTTTGCATTAAGTTGATGTGAATATATAAAATTCTGAATTCACAAATAAAATTCGGTGTAGTTTTGTTAAAATAATTTATTGTGAAACGTAGATAAAATCGATACAAGTAATTAAAAATCTTATAGATATACCTTATAATTTTTACACAGGTAATAATATAATGAAACTGTGAAAGATGTCTTACTAAGTTCATAAATAAATAACGAGGATCGTTGATGTGCGTTCAGTTAGGTTCGATGCGTCGACCACCGAAGCTATCAGAGTTTAATTGAATATGTTTTATAAACTTTATCTACTTAGATCAATAGATAAATTATACCATAAAGGTATAAAAGAAAGTTACATTTTGTATAAAATGTAGTTTGGTATCGTGACTTAGATTTACGTTCAAGTTATAATAATAGGAATATAATGCACATGCTTTTTGTTCATTCCAACTTTACATATCGCAAGCAACAATAATCCTTCATACATTGATATTGCTCGTATGAATTATATACCTATTTGTAGGTATAGGTGCTAATATCATTTATTTACATTTTTGACAAGTTGGTATTTAACAAACCATAGAATATTTTGTGCTTCTAGTCTCACTCAGGGCACGAATAGATTTCGATCAATTAACACAAATTATTTTAAAATTGACAAATATCATAAATATATTAAACTTTAAAGTAGCAACAATAATTATTTATTTAGACATAATATTATGTAATAAAACAGTAACTTTTTGGTAACTGTGCTTATACATTGCTAACCTACCTAGTTCCGTCCCACGAACGATTACAAAAGACACTCGCCAAAAGTTGTCAAGATATTGTAAATAAATATAGCGAGAGCCGAGTAGAGCTATAAAAAACGACAGGCGTCGTGTATATTCATTTTATACATATTATTTCATTCGTCTCCTACATGCGAGAATCACTTCTTCGAAAACATCTTTTGCCCCACTGTTGGAATAACAATGAAAGCGCCAAGCCGCGCCAAGCCTCACCAAGTGAGCCTACAATATGCAGGGTCACATTCTCCCTTGTGCAAAACAAGTTCAAATCACTATCGCACTAAAAAAAAGCAAAAAAACAGCTTAACGGATGGACTGGAGCATATTTTCACTATATTCTCGTCATACTTTTGCACACTTACACAACGTCAAAAAAAGTACACTAGCAATCCGAAGTCCTTACTGAATAGTAGAAGAAAGGTGTTTACTTGGATGTCATTTCCATATTGAACTTCTATAAAAAACGTACATGTTACAAAATGTTGCATGAAAAATGTCGGCACATTAGAGTGCTTGGACTATATTTGGTTCAAATATTACAATTATTTACAATAATATGTCGTTGGTGTGTAGAGAGTAGGCGCACGAGCGCCCCTCGCCGGCGCTACGTGAGCAGCTTGAAGAACATGATGCCCAGGGAGATGTTGATAAAGAGCACTAGGATCACCAGCTGCTGGCGGGAGAACCAGTCCTGCATATATAAATATCACTTTAATATTGTACTGGTTTTGTCTAAAAAAAAAGGCATTTGTAGCCGTTGCTACAAATCACCTATTCAGTAACGAGTGCATGTTAATTGTAGAAGTGCTGCAGAGATGAGGGCCTACTATATTAAATACCTTCATAGAGTATATATTTACAGAATATACAATTCAAAAACTATCAAAAGTTGATATAGATAGTCTGATCCACGAAGACGCGCCCCACCAATTTTTAGTCGAAGGGGGTTGCGGGATCCAGCGAATATGACGCAAGTCTATTAATTGTAGTGTGCACTCAAAGGTAATCAGTGTGTACCGATAATACTCGGATATTAGTGGAAGGTTGCACACTTACACTATTAACTATAAGGAAGAATAATGGGGCGCGTGTTCGTGAATGGCACTATATATGTTTATGATTCTCTACATTTTCTCTACAGAAAAAAATTACGTTGAAAGATTAGCGTGGACTCCCAGGATATATCTCCATATTATATTACTCGCACAGTATTCACCTAGAAGTATAGGCTATTTTCTCCAGCCAACAATCACTTCATACATGCCAGCTGTTTTATGTTTAAAAGCTCCCCCTCCTTAAGCTCTTTGGCAGCGAGAATGCTTTGCATGGTATAGTAATATGAATTAATGCGATGAAAAATAAATGGTGACCTTGACTTGCGGACTGACGAGGTAGAGCAAAGGGTTGGCTCGCAGTTTTTCAGACTCCTCGTGAATGCGGCGCACCTCTTCGCGGCGCGCGGAGCCTAGGGCGGAGACCTCCTCGCGAGACATGCCGCTGCCGTCCGGGGACCGCGGCATGCCCGCTACGTCCGGCAGCGATTTCTTGCGCTGTAGTGTCTGCGGCGTGCTCAACATCTGCAACAATGTTGCCGCATTCGCATCACTATCGGAGGGTGACAACGGGTCATCGATCCCTATGATTGAAAGATTTTGTGGTAATAAAGGCCAATGTTGTCCATATTGACCTTGGTACTTGTATTACCTGTAGGACTTGGGTTTAATTGAATTATCTTGTTAAATTTTATGTAAGAGCTTTAAGAGGAAGATCTCAATTCAGTTGTATTCTTTTCAGTAGACAGGTACTATCGTTCCATAATTTGTGATTCGGATAAAAAATCCATACTTCAATTGATAAAGTATACAAATTCAAAATACGTGCGAGTAAGTTCCTAAGTATAGCTATTTGTAAAGGTGTTTTTATTCAAAACAATAATATTTTACGGTCTACAACATTGTTTTGAGTTGAAGAATTAATTGGCTGACGTTTTTAAATTGCATGAAAAACAAATTCTTACTTTGAGATCAAAACAAGGATATTAATAGAGTTTAATAGCGCAGTTTAGTTGTCGGCTGATTCAGTCGATAATTTTGTACATAAAGTTACATGTCCGCATAAAGGGTTTCTTTCAAAATTAAGTGGGCATAACACGAAACGTCGCACTATTCAGCATGAGTATATGTCGTGTGTGTTTCACACTATTTCCAAAGCCTTATATTTCCTAACCTATTTCGTTTGGCAGCTAGACATGTACTTTGATCTTGTTATATTGTCGACGAGGCGAATGTCCTATGTTGAAGACAGTGTTGTGACTCCTGGTTCTAGCTTGTTATCACTAATGGTAAGGTTACCTCGACGGGAGGAACATTGATCCAACTTTCAGAGGCTCGCCGGGCGAGGATCGCCGGCGAGCACATCAGGTCCTCGTCTTCATCCTCTTCTCCTTGATACCACATGTTGGATATATATATACTATACGTCGTGTGAAAACTTTATGGAATCATAAATCACTCGACAGATCCATAGTAATAGTCTTTTTAAGTTCACAAATTTATTACCACATTTTGTAAAAAAATTATTATAGCAGATGAATTAGTAAGTAATTCTGAGGTTTTACTGAAATTAAATGAATTTCAGTTATATATAGCAAGGAGGTGATACTCGGAAAGCGGCAGCGAGTGACTGTCTCAATTTAGAAATAGAACGGGCTGACCGCCGAGCGAGCGCCCGCGCCGCCCCCGCCCACAGTCCCCACCGCCCGTAGCCACTCTACGTCCACGTCTGTCACACTCAAATATTATGGCACATTCCAGGTAACATTTATACCAACTTTTTCGTACACGGTACCGAAAGTAAAAAAAATATTAAATCCTACTGTGACTTCCGACTTCAAATGTGAAGGGAAAAGCTATACAGCTATAAAGCTATATTAGGTCATTAAATGATGTGATGTCAAATTTAAGCTTGATCATGAAGTTTTGTATCGGTATCCTTTGATATCGCACTGCAATAGTTTCTTGTAGACGGTTTAAGGCGATCGTTTTCGGGCTTTTTAATGATTTCATCGACAAAAGTGCAAAACGTCAGCACAACTACGTGTGAAGTGTATGATCATTACGGATACTTGACGCAGGGTATTTAACGTAGGAAATAAACATATATACCACTTGACATATATATATACATAATGAGTTGACTAATTACCCGTGTGACCTTCATTAAAACAGTGGCGATGAATATCGTCTGCTTTAAGAAATTAAGAGAAGAAATTAAAAATCTTAATATATATAAATCACGTGTCACGTTGTTTGTCCGCTATGGACTCCTAAACTAATGAACTGATTTCAATCAAATTTGCACACCGTGTGCAGTTTGATCCAACTTAAAGGATAGGATAGCTTTCATCACAATTGGACCCGATAGGTGGTGCTGCGATCGTGTTTCAGGAAGTTAAATTTTTCACCCGGGCGAAGCTGGGCGGGCCAGATAGTAACTAATAAAATTTATAGAACGGCTTACGTAGCCGTGACGAAAATGAAGATCAGATTTACTGACAATACCTGTCAGGGACTTTTGCGTGGGAAAACTTTGATAAAGCGCCTTTATCTGCTAGAAACGAGTAAATTACAGAGAACTGGAGAGTTATCCCTCATGTTATCTTAGGAGAAGTAAGTTGTTACAAGGAAACTTCAGTCCAATAAAACAATTTTGTTAAGAAACTAAGGAGGCTATGAATGAATTAATGATAACTGTAAGTAAACATTTCCTTTGATATCGATGAACACACTCAACATACGAATAAGTATGAATTCATATCATTTTATCCAGAGCTTGCTCGAAGACGTAGTGAAGAATGTTATTGAATCGAGTAATAAATAACAGTAGTAGGGATTAGCATCTGTCATTTAATTCTATCGTATACAGTTATCTTTATCGTCACAGCGTTTTATTTATGTTTGTCAAAAGTAACTTCAATGCATTTTTTTAACTTGTTATCATTCTATTGTCATTGCTATTCTTTATAATAAAAATATATAAAATTACCTACATGTATGAAGAGACTGATGAAGGGGGTCGAAGCGAAAGAGGTATGTAAGTCTAGAGAGAATTGGCGCTCCATACTCTCTGCCTACCACGTTAGGGGCTCGGCGTGATAAAATACTACTACTACTACATTTATTATTATATATTTCTTCCCCACTTCCCATAAGGGTCTCCGAAGGGGCAGGCAGAGGTGTAACACCCACATGTCACCGCAGATATATTCATGTGGCAATGAGACAGATGGCGAGTCACTCTTCAACGTATAGCTCGTCGTGTGGTTAATCACTGTTCTTATGTTCAAAAAATCCCACCACGGCGCGGTTATATTAATCGAATAAAATATTAATATATTTTAATTATCATTTTTTCCAACACGATGCATTCCATCAATTCAAGAATTGTTTTAAATTTACTTGGCTTTTCAGGTAACAGCGTTCGTTGTCCAAGCGTTTGTTGATAGCGATTTTCATATCAAGCAATCTCATATTATATGACGAAATGAACTGTGCGATGCATATATAACTATTTTTACTTTAAATTTTTTCCAAATCCGAATAGTAGTTTCAGCTATAAGCGCGTTCAAACAAAAAAGAAAGGACTTTGTATAAATTTATTAATGCCGAAAAATCATTACGGAACTGCATTCCTCCGGCATGTAAAATATTACATATTGAAGTATGCTAAAGTATCTTTGCATTTATAAGAGCGTTAAGATTTCTTTAACATTATCTTAATTAAATAGCCGTAGCGAACCTGCTATCTTGCTTCTACTACTATGCAGTAACTAAACTACTTAATCAGTATGCCCACCACGGTTCTTTGATTCTATTTGATATGAATAAGTTTGTTTGTAGCTCTGCTTAAATTACCGGTATGGAATCAATATTTATATTGTTTTGATAACGTACACTTTTTACCAATAAAAGCTTTATATGTCTCAAACTTGGATGGTCCCATTTATAATTGCACTAATCTAATGAACGCCTTCGGAGGGAGAGAATTCTTCAACGCAGAACAGCATATCACTAGTATTAATCGGAACATTATAAATGATTTGCTTATTATAATTAAAATTTTAAATTTACTGATAGCGGCACTCACCTTACGGCCTACCCCTCCTCCTGAAGGTGCAGGCGGTGGCGGCGCAGGAGCCTGCGCTACATACAAGCTCTCAGTACGCTTGGGTTGGTAAGGAGACGGAGATATTTCCTGTCCGAGCGTTCGCTTTCGTAGAAGTGAATCTTCGAATGGCTGGTGATCTCTAGAGCTTGCGCGGGAGATTGACCCCCGCCCTGTTGCTAGATGACCGTTACCGGCAGGTGTGGCCGCCCGTGAGGCTGGTCGAGAGGGTGGTGCCGGCTGGGGCGCCACCGATCCACTACGTGAGCTTAAAGGCGGTGCGTTAGCTTCTACGGAGGGTTGCCGCGATCGCCTTCCGTAGCGGTCTACGCTCGAGTCACGACTCGGAGGTCTTTGGTAATGGTCAAAGTAATCAATAGATGGACGCTGACCAGGTTGTCGTAGATCACGGGTTCCATTAATTGGCTGCTCCTGTTGGTTGGGACCCATTTGCCTATATGACACCTGATCAGAAGGTCCTTGTCTGTAAACTTGTTGGTCTGCAACGGTCCGGTAACCTTGTTGATCTGTTTGCCTGTATTCTGGCCCCAGTGGATAACCTGATTGTTCAGGCGCTTGCCTGTAACCTGTCTGGTCCTGTATTTGACGGTAATTTTGTTGATCCGGCTGTTGCCTATATGGACCTTGATTGTCGAAAGGCTGTCGATATCCTTGTTCTAATGCTGTCTTTTGTCGATCAACTGGCCCTTCAGAATGTACAGTTCCTCCTCGGAATTCAGTCCGTCCGTCTACGAATGTATCTGGAGAGTCATAAGTAGGTTGTCCCAATATACTTTGACGTCGTTGCGGGGCTTGTGAAGGAGCCCATTCCTGAGGTGCTGTCGGGACTGGTCTTTGGTTTAATGTTGGTCTCGTGGCTGCTGATAACCTGCGACCCTGATTGACAAATTGTTGCCCACCCTGGTCTACGCTCTGTTGTTGTTGTATAGCATCCTGTCTATTTATCCGGTAACTAGTAGATTGTGTCTGTGGAGCACTCGGTGCATAGTTTGTCGGTTCATTTGATAAATAAGGTTTTTTATTGTCAGGTATTTGAGTTTGCGAATTAGGGGCAGACCAATTGTCTTGATTGGAGTTATAATATGATGAATTAGGTGGTCCTAGGTTTCTATTATCTGTATTATTAGAACCATAATTAGAATTTGCAAGTCGCGGATCAATAGACTGAATAGGCTTAGGGAATTGAGTAGAAAGTCGCCTGGGCACTGCATTGGGGGCTTTGTTACTTTGCGGAAGCTGTGAATGCATCGGAGGGATATGATTTGGAATGCTCTTTCCATCCAAGATGTTCTCAGACTCTTGTGACACGGGTGCTACAACTTTTGATTCGTACGCCTTTTGTCTATATTTGTCTCTTAATCCTATTCTGTCAAAACCTGGGTGCTTAAAATCTGATGCGAACTGCTTTGCAGTCGCTTGTGCTATATCACAGTCTTCTTTTGCTTGGTCTGCCGATTCGTCGGCTTGTTCTGCTTTTCCTCGAGCTGTGGCGGTCCTAAAAATATTTGCAGTAGATATAATAGGGAAACAGTATGTTTAATATTATATTAGAGAACCTGTTTTCCCATGTATGATTTTTTAACAGAGATTATTTAAAGATCATTTCATAGATTTGGTTCTTAATTTTAGGGAATAAAATATTATAATGAGACACCTCGCATTTTTATGTTAAAAACTTTATGAATATCTCAACTCTACTAAGAAATTTATCAACAACTTCAACGATTTCCCTCCCCCGAAGTCCCTCACAGATTTGGATTTCTTAATTCTTTAATACCAATTTAAATAAAAAAACATATTTAATTAAATTCTTGTCAAACATTTCATACATACCTAGAGATAGCAATGTCCGCTTTTTGCATTGCTATTTTTGATGCCCGCTGTGCTGCATTCACTGCTGAGTCAACTCGTTCTCGGAATTTCGCGGATCTCATAAGGAACATGTGTTTCCGCTTTTGGCTGGTGATGAGAACGTTGTTTTTATATTTGCCTTCCTCCCGTGTGCCGTCCCGAAAGGTTGTTACTCCATATCCGTATTTTCTATTCGCAAACCATTCGCCCTCGTAGCGGAGTCCGTCGCTGCGTTCACTTACACCGAAGCCAGTGCGCTTGTCGTCTTTCCATTCTCCCATATACGTTTCTGTTACACTTGCGTCTAAATGTTCATCCTAAAACAATAAAATACCACACATATTATACTATTCGTCGAATAAATAAACGATTTATTTTTATTTTAAGACTAAAACTCCCGACTACAATATTTATATTCCTCATAATTTGTTGGTTTACACAAACGATCGTGAAGTAGAAGTCCACCTATATAGTGTTTGCGTTAGATAGGTCGATCGCCATCAAATACATGTTTGTAAGGAGTTGATGTTGATTTGGCAAACGAAGCACTAGATAAATAAGCAATTGTGAAGTATTCTTGTTAGCGGACAGGATTAGACGCAACACACGGACTCGGGATTTTACAAATTGCATATTTGTATTGATGTATTACGTAGCGGAAAATTATGGATTTTGACCGTCCCTCGAACAAATAGTTGCTTATTAGGTTATGTTTGGACTCGGTCCGGGGGTGGAGGGCATGTGGTAATGAAATCGAAATATTGTTCTTAGTAAATGAACTTCCAATATGATATCCCATGTAATAAAAATATTATTTGCTGGGGTAAAACAGGTTCCCACCTCGACTATAAAACTTGCGTTTGAATTTGTGTGTTGAGAGGCATGGGTCCTAGCGGAGTGGGTGCTCTCTAGCGAGGAGACCCAGGAGGAGCCTGAGCCCCCCGAGCCCCCGGAGCGGACCGAGCCCGTGCCGTGCTTGTCCAGGTCGCCGGCGCTGCGCGGCTTGCGAAATTTCTGAAATCACCGACACCACGAGTAAATAATTGAATGACTCAAGTTTCATATTAAGCAGGTATGTAGTGTGTGGTTTATAAGATGATGGCGATCGCCTTTGAGCCACCATGATTACTTTGAAGTTATTATTTTGTATTTGCTCAGTTAAGTCTTCTTAAAATATGAAATCGTAGAAATGTCAATTATTCTTCTTAAATCTGATATATAGCTTCATATTGAACATTCAAATATCCACTGAGACTCACAGAGAGCAGGCCCTTTTTTGTTTTTTCAACAAGGGAGCCCCTTCGGCCCACTGGTTCATCCGAGCTGACGGTGAGCACGAAGCCTCCTCGCGCGTCGTCCATGCGCGTGGTGCGTCGCTCGGAAGGGTCGGCGGCTCCGGCCTCCGTGAGCGAGGACAGGGAGCCGCGGTGGTGACCTCGCTGGCCCCCTCGATAGTGCGACGCGAGGCCGAAGGGTGCCGATGTCCGCACGCCATAGCCGTGTCGGAGTCCACGCATCCATTGTCCCTGGTATGTGCCTGAAGCAACAGAAGTAAACAATGCGTTATATTATTTCATTGCAGTAATTTTTTTAACTTGCTTATCTTTTGTTTTTGTAAGGGCGTGTAAGTTTTGGCTATACTAAGAATAAATGGATTTATTATTATGAAACCGTGGTGGCCGATCGGTTCGAATGCACGCAACACAAAGATTGCAAGTTCGAATCCCGACTGTACCAATGATTTTTCTGAATATAGAGTGATTGTTGATAGTCACAACAAGACATATTTTTTATTTGCGTTGCCTGCAAATAACATATCATCATACACGTGTCGACCAACAATTAGAAGGTTACGGAGTGACCCCAAAATTAAAGTTAAAGTCCGTCCGCTTTCATCGAAAAGCTCGTGGTGCTATTACTCAAATTCGGAAAAACTTGATGGTACAGTCGGGAATCGAACATGCATCTTCATCAGTTCGGTCGAAACGGCTATTTGAATACAGATGAAAATAATGTAAATATTGAACGTCATTTATTTGAAAACGATTAAGAAATAATATGGCACTACGGATCTATCTAGTCTAGGTACTATTAGCATCTTCCTGATCAAAGATCGAAGTAACTGAGATATAGATAGGTGACTGTCAAGTCAATCTCGTAAATGTCAGACTGCGAGTGAATAGGCATTTATTGTAGTAGCTAGTATAAAATGAGTAGTCGACATGATTGTGTATCGAGGCGGCGCGGCAGGCGTGCCTGCGCTATATTTATCCGGCGAGGGCAGCGAGCGGCGGACGGCGCGCTCCGAGGGCCGGCTTACTCTAACCATTCACCTATTGAACCGTTAAAAAGCGCTCTAAACCCACTTAGAACTAGAAATTTGCTCTCATATCATCTAAATTCACCTTTAATATGTCAAATATTATCACTTCGAGGTTTTTATTGTGAGTGCATAATAGCAGGTTACAGTTCCTATAGGCTTATGTTTACAGAATTCCATAGTTTGCCTACTGAGGAAGAGGGTTATGCGCAAGTTATACGTATGAATATTTTTTATTAAAACGGCTAATACGATTATCCGTAACTTTTTAAAGATACGATGTTATGTCGAAACAATGACGTTAACATTAGACCCGACTTTATTTGGTGATACTTTGAGTGAACAAATCACTGTATTCATCATTGTAATGTCGTGAATGACTAATCTTTATTGAGCTTATGACTCAACGTATTGGTGTCGAGAAACGAGTGACGTTGTTTCATGGTACTGCACGGGCATATATTACGTATAAGTAGCGTCGTTCTTCAGTACACTTTCAAGGTTAATTTAATACCAATTGCTCGTAGTGAAATTGCCAGTTGTTGGCACTCCTTGAATTCGAATGAAAATGACAAGTTGGGAGGAATTATGTCAGCGTATTATATAGTCAGAACTGTCAATCCATCTGATAATGATCATCTTTACATGTAATTAATCTGTTGCTACCCGACCCGCTATCCAACCAATCTATTCGCAAATCAACCAACAAAATTACAAACAAAATAACAAAATAGTCAGACGAACCGCCCTATAGATTTTATATAAAAGTTTGTATAGGTGTAATTTACAGCCAATCCTTCCTGACGCCATACATTAAATATTGCACAAGCTAGGGGTTCTGCCCAACTACGCTACTTAAATCTAGGTTATTAGGTGAACGCGCCGCCTTATGTATAATATGCGTGTGAATATGTAAGTGTTTACGATGTGAATATGTAAACAGATATATAAAAAAGTGACCTGCTACTTGAGATGCTGTACAGTGCTAGCAGTGATCCGTCCATGGTAAATAACAAAATAGACCGAAATAACACTTATCGACAAAACAAGAAAAGTATTTCATACCTACTACCTAGTATTTTGGTTTTCGACTTCCACAAAGATATTATATGTCTTTTAAAAAGGATTTTATACAAATATGTAGTACAAACTATTATATTAAATTACTACTATTATTTACATACATACATATCATCACGCCAAGTCCCTAACGGGGTAGGCAGAGAGTATAGAGCGCCAGTTCTCTCTAGACTTACATACCTCTTTCGCTTCGTCCACATTCATCAATCTCTTCATACATGCTTGTCGGTTTCGAGTACTCTTAACGTTCCCGTCCGATCTATTTGATCCAGGTAGTTGGAACGTGGCCTTCCTCTGCCTCTTCTTGCACACACTTTTGCTTCTATAACTATTATTTCACTATTATTTATATATTTAAATATTTCGGTAGCCGTGGTGGCCGAGTGGTTCGAGCAGTTGCCTGCGACACAAAGATCGCAAGTTCGAATCCCGACTGTACCGATGAGTTTTTCTGAACTTAAGTACAGTGATTAGTCACACCACGAGCTATACGGTGAAGGAAAACATTGAGAGGAAACCTGCATACGTCTGAGAAGAAATTTAAAGGCGTATGTATAGTCGTGCTTCAGTAACGGCGATGGTCTCGCCATCTGTCACGTTGGCACCTAATATATCTCTGGCGGAAAGTTGGTGTGTGGGTATTACCTATACACCTCTGCCTACCCCTTCGGGGACCCTTGTGGGAAGGCGTGAGGAAATATTATATTATATAAATATTCGGACAAAAACGAGACACTACAGTAGATTATATATTAGTTGCAAGTTAATTTTTTATAAAACAATGACGCATAGTTTCGTAACGGTTCTCCGTAAGAATGCCATGGCCATGTAAATGTAGGTATTTCGGTGTGGATTCAAATAGTTTGGCAATGATATAAACGAGAAGATACTGACCGCCATCGGCGTACGTCTCTGAGCCGTATCCATCCTGCAGGCCGTTGGCCCAGGTGCCCTCGTACTTGGCATTGCTGATGGTGCTCTGGCGCACGCCGTAGCGGCCCTTGTAGCCCTGCGTCCACTCGCCGCGGTACAACCAGCGGTCGCGCGTCTCCACGCCCAACCCGTGTCGCTTTCCATTTTGCCATTGCCCCTCGTATGCGCTGCCGCTGAAACACACAATAATAATTATGCTTTAGATTTACATTCCACGCCTTCACACAATGATCCCCATCGGGGAGTCAAAGGTGTAGTAACACAACCTCTTTTTGCTGGAGATTTATTCAGGTGCCAACCTTTTACGAATAAGAGATTATAAAAATAAATATCCTCACGCCTTTCCACAAGGGTCCCCGAAGGCGTAGGCAGTGGTGTATAGGTAATACCCAAACACCCACTTTCCGCCAGAGGTATATTAGGTGCCAACGTGACAGATGGCGAGTCCATCGCATTTACTCAAGCACAACTATACATACGCCTTTGAATTTCTTCTCAGACCTTTTCACTCCTCACAGGTTTCCTCTCGATGTTTTCCTTCACCGTAAAGCTGTGGTGTGACTAATCACTGTACTTAAGTTCAGAAAAACTCATTGGTACAGTCGGGATTCGAACTTGCGACCTTTGCGTCGCAGGCAACTGCTCGAACCCCTCGGCCACCACGGCTTATATACGTATATGAGTATCTTCTTATTCGTATGCAAGTTTCCTCATAATGTTTTCCTTCGCCCTAAATCTCATGGCGTGATTAATGTACGTAAGTTAGAAAAAAGCTCCTTGGTGGAGTCTGAATTGGAACTTCTTCAATGCAATCTGCAATCTTATCATTGCAGACTACCGAACCACGGCCCTTTTTCCACGCTTTAGGTTTCGGTTTTGTATAGTCACCAGGGTTCTATTGTACTGTATTCTACTACTTATTTTAAATGCCCAAGAGCTTGATGCCCCATGGCCCTAGCATTGTCTATGACGGCCCGAAGACGGCAAGTTTGTGAAGAAATTTACACGACACAATTAGACACGAATGCTTAAGCATGCAATTGCGTTGTGTTAACAAAATTACGTTAAAATATCCCTACATATTCGATATTTTAAATGTATCCACGTGCCGGACTAAGAAAACCATTTGCTTTTCAGAACGATACACAATGGAGGTCATCCCATTCATACGATGTTATTGGAACATGCATTTCAGTTGTAAATAACACGTAAGCTGCGAGCCGCACAAAACTACACAGGTTTGTTTCATTTCCTGTTTTAGGAGTAGGTACCTACAAACGCTCGTATATTTATCAATTTGCTTGGTATACATGACATCTTTGATCTAATCAAAGGGGCGCACCATTTAAGCGTTAAGTTGGCGAACTCGACCGAACACCGACACGAATTTTAGTTAAGCTATACACTATGCGGGTTTAAGCCGCGTAAAATTCGGTAGTTCGTTATTCGGAATTAAACATATCCTATGTGTTAATCCAGCTAATTATCTATCTCCACACCAAATGTCATGAAATTACCTTGAGCCGTTCTGCCGCAATTGAATAACACACCCTCACAAACTTTCACATTTGTAATATACATATATCCTCACGCTTTCCCACAAAGGTCCTCGAAGGGGTAGGCAGAAGTGTATAGGTAGCACCCACTTTCCGCCAGAGATATATTTAAGGTGCCAACGTGACAGATGGCGAGTCCACCGCTGACATAAATTTGTAATATTAGCAGGATATATTGAAACCAATTTCATACATACATACATATCATCACGCCAAGTCCCTAACGGGGTAGGCAGAGAGTATAGAGCGCCAGTTCTCTCTAGACTTACATACCTCTTTCGCTTCGTCCACATTCATCAGTCTCTTCATACATGCTCGTCGGTTTCGAGTACTCTTAACGTTCCCGTCCTTCAGAGTCCGATCTATTTGATCCAGGTGGTTGGAACGTGGCCTTCCTCTGCCTCTTCTTGCACACACTTTTGCTTTGTATATCTGTTTCGTCAATCTTTCTTCACTCATCCTTTCTATGTGTCCAAACCAACGTAACATGCCTTTCTTCATCTTTACAATCACGCCCTCATTCACGCCAGTTGATTTGCGAATTTCTTCATTGCGGATTCGATCTAACATCGTTACGCCGCACATTTTTCGAAGAGATCGCATCTCGACTGCATTCAAGCTATTTTCATACTTCCTCTGACATACCCAGGATTCGCTGCCATACAATAAGGTAGGTACCAATATCGCGTTGTGGACAGCAACTCGAGCATTCTTGCTCAGACTTTTACTGCCCATCAACGCCGACATTGCTCCATTCACCTTATTTCCGGCAGTTATCCTTCTTTCAATATCTTTTTCATACTTTCCATCTCGTGTAAACATGCTTCCAAGATATACAAATTCATTCACTTGCTCTAGAATTTCATCTCTCTTATTTAACTGCATATTAGACTAGTCACCAGTGTAGATAATCATGAGTTAGCATTAAATTCTTAACAACGCTATTAAATGTCGAGTAACAAAACAAAATGTTTTGTTGAGTAAAATTATACAAATCAGTTATCTATAAATCAATGCGTGTATGGCCAGCAGCACTGAAATTCCTTTTAGTTTTTTATTAGCTGCGGTAAGATAATGGATCGGTCTGTTCTGTTCATGAGAACGGGCGGAACAACTCGAGTCTAACCTCTATTTATAACGCACGTTACACATACATTCTGTGTGAGCGTAACTGAATATTACAAGTAAAACCAACAGACTTCAGTTGTAAAGCGGATCGACCTTGAGCACGCTAATGAGGGCGGGTCGCGAACCTTTATGTATTTTTATAGTGCACAAAAATGTATGTCGCTAGTTGATTCGGTAACCCATAATACAACCTAGTATAACTAGTAACTACCGCTAGGTAAGATACGGAGCACAGGAGCTCAGTTAAAGTTAACGATGAAATGCTATTGCATTTTCAAGCATGATTCGAAAAAATAAACGAAGGTAAAGTTTTCTTATTCACCAAGCGCGCGTATTGTTACACTTCAATAACAAGACTCGGATTGATATATCAGTTCAGTGGTAGTTTAACAACTAAATATGCGTGGGACGAACTTTCGAAAGGTCTACGAACTGTAGCTGCGTAGCACGAGGGACCCCCATGTAGGCGTTATTGATAGGCACTTTGAGCGATTATTGAGCACCTTACAATTATAGGTAATATTACTCATTTGGTCTTTAAAATATGTATTATAGTAACTGGTAGTGAAATATTTTGAACATCTTGGTATACATAAAACAGGATTCACACATGTCGCCAATATAGTTGCTCATCCGAGTTTCATTAAAGTTCTGAAATTGTGGATTGGGTACAGCAATAATCACTTAGGTTATATGAAAAGAAATACCCAAGAGAATGTAACGAGAGCAAAACACATTGTGAATTGATTGTGGCCGCTTGAAGGTCTACCGTACATATCTACAATATATGATTACAAGGAATTTATTCATATTAATTGAATGGAAGGTGTTATTTTCGGGGTGGTTGAGTATTGTGGGACGAGCGTATAAATTCACCTACGTTATAATTAAAATAATTGATGACACTACCATTCTAGTTAATAGCTGAATAAGCAACATTCTAAGACCTCTGTATAAATAACTACGTACATAGGTGTACTCCGACATTTTACGTATGGTAATCACGCTTGCTAAGCTTGACGATTCAATCACCTTTGACGTGCATTCATGTATGTGTGTCCAGTGAGTGTAGAAAAGATGTCTTTAAAACTGTAAACTAACGACCACAAGCCCGCAGATTTTACATAAATTTTTTTTAAGTACTGATAGCTGTACTCCGCGGTTTCACCCGCATTATCATATCATAATTGCTGATCTCTTGAGTAGTAGATACATAATCTCATAGGGCCATAGGCTCAATATAATCTGCATATTTCTTTATACATTTGTTACAGATAGTCAAGTTCTCTATAACGGTGTCTGGAAAATGGCCCAAAAATCAATTTAAAGATGGCTTGAAAAACTAAGAAAAAATTGCGGTTTCTTTATCTTATTGTTCCGGAGTACCGGAAAACCTCAGAGTTTCAGGAACTTTTGCTATTTAACCGGACAAAGGCCTAAAGCCAGTCATTTTATAGGTACTAAGGAAGCTAGGTTAGGGTACCATCTGTGGAGTTCGGACTTCGGCTTAGGGGCTGGACGGGTTTATATTATTTAAGTTGTATTTAAGTAAATTTGATCGTCGATTTAAAGCTATTCTTAAGGGCGAGTAACTATAGCGAACGTGTACACTAAGTTATATATAAATAAAGTGCACACGATAGTACTTCAGACCGGCTGATGCTAAAAATAAAACTGTATTGTTGATCCCAAAGGAGTTAGGGGATCATCATTGCAATTCTTAGCAATTTTTGCTTACGGAATAATTTAGACCAAAAGTTAGCTGAACACTCAACTACATTAAATGGTTCACTAGACAGAATAAGCGGATTGATGCCTAATTATACAATGGGATTTGTTGTCAAAAGAAAATAGATTTTTGTTTCTGTTTCATTCACACAAGTTCCGCATAGCAATTGGGTTTGGTTTCAGGATAAAAATGGATTGAACTCAACAGCGCTGCCTCATTCAGAGATACCATATGCCATGTTACTGCGAAAAGAGCTAAAATAGATTGATCCAACTGAACCCGCATCGATTTACGCAACCTATATGGTATTTATTGTTCGTTTCTAAATGATCCCGATTAAAGAGACTTTATTACTCCTAGGGCCTTTTCATGCCATTATCATAATATTAAACGACGTGAACGGGACAGAATAATAGATGTCATATAATAATGTTTAAGGGACATATATCTGTCCCTTAAACATTATTGAATTGTCATTGTAATAGAACGTCTTGGAAATCCCCGGATCTTCGACGGACTTTTTCAGAATAGCAGATTAAAGAAAACATCTGTCTCATCTGTCTATGTGAAGTATAGTAACATTTTGTTACTAGACTAAACAATACCATCCAATCGATAACAGCTACGTAAATGTTAAAAATATTCTTAACAATGTTGTGATATATCTTAGGCAATATTCCTCACTGACACATGAAAATTAAATAGCTTTACCGGATTGAATAGGATTGTCCGTTGAGCAATGTACTTAATAATATAATGGCGATTCGGTTTGCCGTTTCCATATTTAGTAAGTGATATATACAGTTAATATGCATATACTCGATCACTATTACCGTACATGAAATGGCATAAAAAGCAACGTGGCCATAATAAACCATTTTGAGGGCTATTATACGTCAGAAGCAGGCAGTCAACAAAAAATAATTAATGTTTACAGTTACTGCGTCAATAAGAATTACATCGGTGTCCAGTAATTCGGATTGATGAGTTCAAATATGTCTTGGAGAGATGAAAGCTATTTGTAACTTTTACGCGTATGTCACTGTGGTTACGCGGTTATCTTAATTTAGACCAGTGAATATTACAGTGAGCCGTAGTCTCAGCCAAAATTCTACTAGACCTTTGCCAGGCCTTCCCATGCCATCCAAAAGATAGTTTGATACATTCCAGTATTACAAACTTTTATCAGGTCAACGTTCTGAAAACTCAGAGCATTTATAACTTTTATTCATGGTAACCCAATTTTTGATAAAGATTCCACTTGTTATTTCTACAGAAATGTGTTCATGATATTTAAAGATGACAGCGTGATTCAAATATAAAGCAAGGTAATTAAGATTTTGACGACCAGTACCTCTAAATAAACATGACGTATCAATCATTCATTTGCTGTTTGACCTCCTTGAAATAAAACAGTCTCTGTACAGGCCTGCACATTTTTTGTTACAAACGTGTTAGAGAGGAAAAATTTAATCCTTGATACAACATTTTTATTCGTGTTTATCGAAACCGACGAGCATGTATGAAGAGATTGATGAATGTGGACGAAGCGAAAGAGGTATGTCAGTCTAGAGAGAACTGGCGCTCTATACTCTCTGCCTACCCCGTTAGGGACTTGGCGTGGTGATATGTATATGTATGTATGTGTTTATAAAATCTTTTTTTAAGGATGGTTTGTAGATAAGTCATTCATACCCATTAAATGGATCTACTGAGGTAGATTGGATTACCTATCCAATAAAAACAGAAATCCGGTATAATTATATGGAACTGTACAGATACATGTAATATGAACATTAGGTACTAACCTATTTTATTCCATCATGTAGGTATATTTTTTTTTTACATATTAATAAATATAATAATATCATCATCCCTTGATCATGAGTTCGCGCTATAAAATAGATTTAGTTTACAAGTCTTATAAAATAAAATTGACTAAAGTAATCTGGTTATTAGATATTATTTCTCCGTTCAAACTTCTGAGAACTATATTAAGTATAAAACATCCTTCATGTATCACATACGAGTGATTCCACAGATAATCCAAGAAGTTACACCTTAGTTAGTCGACTCGGTCCGCAAACAATTCAGATATTTTTTCTAGACCTGAGTTAATTGTTTGAAAATGTATATAGGACACACGATAAAAGACATACGAAATCAAATAATACCTATATTTTGTGCTAAGGTTTTTAAGTTTTCTTTTAAAAGGTACTTTTGTTTGTGAAAGGGGGAGATTAAATAATAATCTTAGTAATACAACAAACTGCCATACAACATTTTGCAAGTAACTTAACATGTGCTTTTGCCATATTTCGTGGCTAGTTTTAATTATCCTACCTTTGGTAGGTAATAGACCGCATTTTAACGAGAGCGTCATATATTCGTGTTTTTACTTGCTTTACGTGTAGTGTGATCATGTATCGGATATCATTTTTTTTATTAATTGATGATGTAGTACCTATCTCATTCTCTGTACCTATGTCAAAATTCTGTTCCTCAACTCCAGGAATACCTTTATACATATTTTGGTTATTATATATTTTTTATATCTTAAAAAACTTTTATAAAAAAAGTTGGCAGGTGTAATAATATCCTCTTTTTCTGTGGATGTATTGAAGTGCCAATGTAACAGATGGGATATATATTTAGATATAGATAGGTATTTCCAATGACCGTAAAGATTGTGATAAATCATTATTGTAAGGTTAAGAAAAACTCACTAGATTATGTAAATGAATTCGTGTACAAAAGTTACAGGTACATCATAATATTTGGACGTCGCCAAGTTGCGCTAGCGCGGTGGAGTGGCGTCGAGCCACGCATCACTTGCATGCACAAGAGCGAGCGATATTCAATTTTAAATGAAACCATTTGAAGCTGCTATGTAATAATCTAATAAACAAATTAATAATATCATCACGCCATCCCACAAAATCCTCAAAGGGCTAGGCAGAGGTGTGTAGCCTAGCCTACCCCCACACCGACTACCCCTCTAGTATACCGCAACCCCTATACCCACTTTCCGCCAGAGATATATTTTAGGTGCGAGCGTGAAAGATGGCGAGTCCATCGCCGTTACTCGACACGACTATACGTATGTCTTTGAATTTCTTCTTAAACGTATGCAGGTTTCCTTTCGATGTTTTCCTTCCCTGTAAAGCTCGTGGTGTGATTAAGCACTTAGGTTCAGAAACATTTGTGTTGCAGGCTCGATTTTGGCCTCCACGGCTTTTTAAACAAATGAATAATAATAATAATAGTCGTGAAGTTGCAGTTTCGAACCAATGAGTTTTTCGAGGCGGCGTGTAGGTAAGGCTAGATAATTATCACGTTGGCACCTAACATTTCTCAGGTAATATTTCATTATGGCCAACTCCTTTGGGAATCTTTCTGAACAAGCAAAGCAAAGATACACGTAGGTACTCTGTGCAATTGTCATCCTCTGCGTAAGAACGTTCATGTACGTTCTAGGGCTTTCTAAGCAACAAATCTTCATGTGTTCCTAGTACTATTGAGCTGTATTGGCAGATTACTTCAATTATAGGTACTATCGATGATATATATGATTATTAAGATGAGTTGGATCGAGCTAGCCTAACGATCTTGTAAAATGATCGCTCGGTTTCGACTTACACTTGGTCTCATAGACAACATGACACTTTACCTACACTGCACGTTTATAAAATATATACATTGCATTTATTAATAACTAGCTGTGCCCGCGACTTCGTCCGCGTGGAATTTAATTAAAAGATATTGTTCAATTTCTTACAATAAAAGTAGTCTAAGTTACTTCTTATTACATCAGCTATCTGCCAGTGAAAGTTCCGTCAAAATCGGTCCAGCCGTTTCAGAGATTAGTCGGAACAAACAGACAGAGAGACAGACAAAAATAAAAAAAAAATAAAGATTTAGCTATATGTACCTTGTATAATTTAATATTACAAACAGACACTTCAATTTGTTATTTAATTGTGTAGATAATTTATCCTAGACGTATGGCATTCCTTTATACATAATATACCTATCAAGATCATTTAAGTACCATTTAGGCCAAGAGTACCCTAAACCGAAGAGCATGTATGAAGAGAATAATGAAAGTGGACGAAGCGAAAGAAGTATGTATCAATCGTAGCAAAGTGGAAAGAAGTGGTCTCTGCCTACCCCTACGGGAAAGAGGCGTGATTATATGTATGTATGTATGTATCATTTAAGTATGTTGATATTGTGTACATTTGCGTATGTATATATTGCGTTTTTGTAATGTTTTAATATCCTCATCAATATCGTATATACATATAAAAAACATAAAAACAAACAATTTGATGGTAACAAGCGTTTCCAATACACTTTATTTATAAATGTGCCATTTACTTTCCGAATTTTAATACAGTTACGACACGATACAGTGCAAGCTACGATGGTTTGACCTTTTCCTTGAAAATTCTCGAAAGCATTCATTCCCGATTAGACATTTATTGCGCGAAAGCTGTCTACTAAAAAAGATAATTATCTTGACTTCATAAAGAAGGCAGCCTTGATAGATAAGAATACTGTTGCTTTTGACGTTTTCAGAGAAATTATATCAGTGACTGTTTATGTGTAGGAATAGTGATCAAAATCGAAGAATCTACTTATAATAATGAAGCCGTGATGGCCGAGTGGTTCGAGTACTTGCATGCGACGCAAAGATCACGAGTTCGAATGACTGTACTAATGAGTTTCTCTGACCTTAAGTACAGTGATTAATCACACCACGAGCTCTACGGTAAAAACATCGAGAAACCTGCATATGTCTGAGAAGCAATTCAAATGCGTATGTATGTATAGTCGTGCTTGAGTAACGGCAATGGACCCGCCAT